>OX456984.1:115824741-116011982 GCA_949752695.1 Melanostoma scalare | reverse complement strand
AATAATAATAATAATAATAATATAATAATAATAATAATAATAATAATAATAATAATAATAATAATAATAATAATAATAATAATAATAATAATAATAATAATAATAATAATAATAATAATAATAATAATAATAATAATAATAATAATAATAATAATAATAATAATAATAATAATAATAATAATAATAATAATAATAATAATAATAATAATAATAATAATAATAATAATAATAATAATAATAATAATAATAATAATAATAATAATAATAATAATAATAATAATAATAATAATAATAATAATAATAATAATAATAATAATAATAATAATAATAATAATAATAATAATAATAATAATAATAATAATAATAATAATAATAATAATAATAATAATAATAATAATAATAAATAATAATAATAATAATAATAATAATAATAATAATAATAATAATAATAATAATAATAATAATAATAATAATAATAATAATAATAATAATAATAATAATAATAATAATAATAATAATAATAATAATAATAATAATAATAATAATAATAATAATAATAATAATAATAATAATAATAATAATAATAATAATAATAATATAATAATAATAATAATAATAATAATAATAATAATAATAATAATAATAATAATAATAATAATAATAATAATAATAATAATAATAATAATAATAATATAATAATAATAATAATATAATAATAATAATAATAATAATAATAATAATAATAATAATAATAATAATAATAATAATAATAATAATAATAATAATAATCATAATAATAATAATAATAATAATAATAATAATAATAATAATAATAATAATAATAATAATAATAATAATAATAATAATAATAATAATAATAATAATAATAATATAATAATAATAATAATAATAATAATAATAATAATAATAATAATAATAATAATAATAATAATAATAATAATAATAATAATAATAATAATAATAATAATAATAATAATAATAATAATAATAATAATAATAATAATAATAATAATAATAATAATAATAATAATAATAATAATAATAATAATAATAATAATAATAATAATAATAATAATAATAATAATAATAATAATAATAATAATAATAATATAATAATAATAATAATAATAATAATAATAATAATAATAATAATAATAATAATAATAATAATAATAATAATAATAATAATAATAATAATAATAATAATAATATTAATAATAATAATAATAATAATAATAATAATAATAATAATAATAATAATAATAATATAATAATAATAATAATAATAATAATAATAATAATAATAATAATAATAATAATAATAATAATAATAATAATAATAATAATAATAATAATAATAATAATAATAATAATAATAATAATAATAATAATAATAATAATAATAATAATATAATAATAATAATAATAATAATAATAATAATAATAATAATAATAATAATAATAATAATAATAATAATAATAATAATAATAATAATAATAATAATAATAATAATAATAATAATAATAATAATAATAATAATAATAATAATAATAATAATAATAATAATAATAATAATAATAATAATAATAATAATAATAATAATAATAATAATAATAATAATAATAATAATAATAATAATAATAATAATAATAATAATAATAATAATAATAATAATATAATAATAATAATAATAATAATAATAATAATAATAATAATAATAATAATAATAATAATAATAATAATAATAATAATAATAATAATAATAATAATAATAATAATAATAATAATAATAATAATAATAATAATAATAATAATAATAATAATAATAATAATAATAATAATAATAATAATAATAATAATAATAATAATAATAATAATAATAATAATAATAATAATAATAATAATAATAATAATAATAATATAATAATAATAATAATAATAATAATAATAATAATAATAATAATAATAATAATAATAATAATAATAATAATAATAATAATAATAATAATAATAATAATAATAATAATAATAATAATAATAATAATAATAATAATAATAATATAATAATAATAATAATAATAATAATAATATAATAATAATAATAATAATAATAATAATAATAATAATAATAATAATAATAATAATAATAATAATAATAATAATAATAATAATAATAATAATAATAATAATAATAATAATAATAATAATAATAATAATAATAATAATAATAATAATAATAATAATAATAATAATAATAATAATAATAATAATAATAATAATAATAATAATAATAATAATAATAATAATAATAATAATAATAATAATAATAATAATAATAATAATAATAATAATAATAATAATAATAATAATAATAATAATATAATAATAATAATAATAATAATAATAATAATAATAATAATAATAATAATAATAATAATAATAATAATAATAATAATAATAATAATAATAATAATAATAATAATAATAATAATAATAATAATAATAATAATAATAATAATAATAATAATAATAATAATAATAATAATAATAATAATAATAATAAAATAATAATAATAATAATAATAATAATAATAATAATAATAATAATAATAATAATAATAATAATAATAATAATAATAATAATAATAATAATAATAATAATAATAATAATAATAATAATAATAATAATAATAATAATAATAATAATAATAATAATAATAATAATAATAATAATAATAATAATAATAATAATAATAATAATAATAATAATAATAATAATAATAATAATAATAATAATAATAATAATAATAATAATAATAATAATAATAATAATAATAATAATAATAATAATAATAATAATAATAATAATAATAATAATAATAATAATAATAATAATAATAATAATAATAATAATAATAATAATAATAATAATAATAATAATAATAATAATAATAATAATAATAATAATAATAATAATAATAATAATAATAATAATAATAATAATAATAATAATAATAATAATAATAATAATAATAATAATAATAATAATAATAATAATAATAATAATAATAATAATAATAATAATAATAATAATAATAATAATAATAATAATAATAATAATAATAATAATAATAATAATAATAATAATAATAATAATAATAATAATAATAATAATAATAATAATAATAATAATAATAATAATAATAATAATAATAATAATAATAATAATAATAATAATAATAATAATAATAATAATAATAATAATAATAATAATAATAATAATAATAATAATAATAATAATAATAATAATAATAATAATAATAATAATAATAATAATAATAATAATAATAATAATAATAATAATAATAATAATAATAATAATAATAATAATAATAATAATAATAATAATAATAATAATAATAATAATAATAATAATAATAATAATAATAATAATAATAATAATAATAATAATAATAATAATAATAATAATAATAATAATAATAATAATAATAATAATAATAATAATAATAATAATAATAATAATAATAATAATAATAATAATAATAATTAATAATAATAATAATAATAATAATAATAATAATAATAATATAATAATAATAATAATAATAATAATAATAATAATAATAATAATAATAATAATAATAATAATAATAATAATAATAATAATAATAATATAATAATAATAATAATAATAATAATAATAATAATAATAATAATAATAATAATAATAATAATAATAATAATAATAATAATAATAATAATAATAATAATAATAATAATAATAATAATAATAATAATAATAATAATAATAATAATAATAATAATAATAATAATAATAATAATAATAATAATGATAATAATAATAATAGTAATAATAATAATAATAATAATGATAATAATAATAATAATAATAATAATAATAATAATAATAATAATAATAATAATAATAATAAAAATAATAATAATAATAATAATAATAATAATAATAATAATAATAATAATAATAATAATAATAATAATAATAATAATAATAATAATAATAATAATAATAATAATAATAATAATAATAATAATAATAATAATATAGTACAGTCTGCACCTAAAATAGCTCCACGAACAGTTAATGAGCTGGCTGTTACCCCCGCTTTTTCCTTTATTTTGCTGGTAGAGAGAGCTGAATTTGATGCAGTTTTTAAAATTTTTCTCCTATCCTGAGGAGTTAAAGCCGTTTTTGTCCTTCTTTTGCAGTTTTTATCGTATGAATCACTGGTTTTAATAAAAATCCTCACAACATGGTCACTTTGGCCTACTTTTTTTGCAATATTTCTCAATGAAAACTCTTCGGATTGCAACACGTCAATTTTCCCTTTTTCTTCTGCAGTTAAAACTTTTTTTTCCAACATTTTGGACTGAAATCTGTGGCAAACACTTTTTTATTGCTTAAACTTTGCAGCTATCTATAATCCACGTAACAGATCGCGACCAAATAGGTAATTTTACAGGTGCGTCTAATCATGTGAACAAAAAAAAACTGTACTTTTTCTTGGAGCATAGACAAAAATGAAAAAAATGTCCGTTTACTTCCACTCACCTTGGACTTTTTAGTGTTATTTTGTTGAGATTTTAATAAGCTTTCAAATAAATGCAATTGTTTGACAATTGCTACCTTCACTTACAAAAAAATTAGGTTTATGTAAAAAAAAAATTGTGCGTCTAATTAAGTGAACAGCGGTGTAAAGCTCATGACTTTTTGAAGAATCAGTAGATAGATAACATAATTCGAAGATCGAAGCGTGTTAAGTATTTGAGCAGCTTGGTGCGATGTTTCTTTATTGTGGCTAGTTTGGAGTTCTTCGAGTGCATTGGCAATAGCTTCATAAATTTCCTTAAATCTCATAACGGCTTCATGCTTGTGAACCCACTGTTTCACACAGGGTTTTTTGATTTCCAGCCGGTAATAGCTCCCGAATTTTACCATTCAAAACAGCAGTGCGTTCAGCAGTATGTCCAAAGTAGGAACCAACAGACTGCACGATCCCAACGCAATTTCGCACATCTGCCTGTTAACACGAGTCAACAATAGCGAAGTTGAGAGTGTGTGCACTACAATGTACATAAAGAGCTAAAGCACATTCTTGACGAATATACGCTTGGGCACCGTACAAATACCCACTCACTATTACATATTATACTCTGGTTTGGATCTTCTTAAAACAAAGCGAATCTCAGAAATAGTTTTATAAGACCCACAACGGAAAAAATTTTCTTAAAGTCTAGAGTGAGAATCCTTTTAGAGAACCATTATGCAGGGGTATAGGAACCCCAGAAACCCCCCCTGGCTACGCCCATGATGAGTGATCTCCGTATTCAGGAGATCTTGTGAAGAGTTTATTGGAAAAAACTTTTAGTTTTCAAACTTATGACGAAAAGAAAACATTCATTGATGCAGGAAGGCCTACACCAGAATTAAATATACCCGAAAATTTATTTTGGACTTGTTTAAACAATATGATTGGTTGACGGGATCGGTTAAGAGAAATAAACTTTTTTGTTGGACGTGTTTAATTTTTCAAGCTAATGAAAAGGAAGAAGTGTGGAGCACTTAGGGAAGTTTTTTAAATAAAATGAAAATTACGACATTTTTGTTGTTGTTTTATTTTTATGTGTAACGAGAAAACAATAAATAAGGTGTTCTTTCAGAGGAGATTTTGCCACAATCGCAATAAATTGATATTAAAAAAATATATAATTTTCAATAATTGCACACCCATCTAAATAAATCACGCGACGCCACTGGTCGATACTGAATAAAAGTGGTAGAATTAAATTGAAAGGTAAAGATTTATTTTTTTGCGAACTAAGTGCACGTTACATTGGTGTCAGAAGTGTAAATAAAACTTATTTGACTTGTAAAGTGTAAAAAATAAAAATAAAAGTTAAATACAGTGAAAATGGGTAAGTTGTTGGAAGAGCTCAACTGCATTGAGCTTAAAAGTGAGTTAGGTGAGTGAAATCTTTCTAGAGCGGGATCGAAAAATGAGCTCGTCCTGCGCTTGCGCAATTATTTGGAACAGCAAGGGGAAGACGTAAACACTTTTGTTTTTGAAACAGAAGTGGAGGAAGAGGAAGTAAGTGAAAGTGTAGATTTTTCTAGTACAATGAAGCGTTTATTAGAACAAAAGACGGAACAGCAGAAGGTTCTGGAACAACTTGAAGCACAACGAAACGAGCAAAAGAAGCTGCTTGAAGAACAACGAAGCGAACAGAAAAAGGAACAGCGAAATGTTCTCGAACAACTGGAAGCACAACGAAACGAACAAAAGAAAGAACAACAGAATATTCTCGAAAGACTTGAGGCGCAACAGAATGTTTTAGAAGGTCAGAAAAACATTCTAGAAGGTAAATTGGGTAACATTGAGATAAATGTATGTGCCCTAGACGAACGCGTTGAAGGTGTGGAAAAACAGCTTTCTGTTGTAGAGAATCGTTTGGAAAGCCGATGCGATAAACAGTTCTCTGTTCTGTCTAAGGAATTAGACCAGATCCGGAAAATCAAAATTCGAGAATCTGCTGGAGAATTTACAAAGAAAAAGTAGATGAAACCCCCAACATTTGATGGATAGTCTTCTTGACCAGTTTACAAGAGACAATTTGAGGCAGCTGCGACAACAAATGGCTGAGATGACGAAGACAAGTACATAGCACTGACTCTTGCTCTTAGAGGACCAGCAGCTGAATTACTTCAAACAGTTCCAGCTGGTAAGAGCGGCGATTTCAGTTCTCTCGTGGCAGCTATAGATAAACGCTTTGGAGATAGCCACTTGAAAGAAGTCTTCCGAGTCCACCTCAATAACAGAGTCCAGAAAAAGGGTGAAAGTCTACAGCAGCTCCAAGCAGACGTCGAAAGACTGGTTCACCTGGCATACCCGGATGCTGGAGAAGAAATCATCAACCAGCTTGCTGTTGAGTCCTTCGTTCGTGCCATTTCCGATATACATCTTCAGAGGTCTGTGCGAACTGCTAGAACACGTTCTCTTGCTGAAACTTTAGCATTCGCATTGACAATTGAAGCAGCAGAACAGGCTTCTCATGGAGTACATCGACTTAGAGAAGCCATAGTCGAAGAATGCTCGTGCCAAAGAGCTGAAATACAAAAGAACCAGCGGAGCGAACTAGCAAGATGTTGGAACTGCAACAAGACCGGGCACTTACAGCGTCAATGCCGACTACTACCAAATAAAGTCGCTTGTCAACATTGTGAAAGCAAGAGATCCAACCCAGAGCAAGGTAACAATTATTTTTAATTTTGGTGGGGCTACCGCCCCATTTATTAGCATTAAGCTAAAAATAACTTAAACATACTAAACTTAAACTAATTAAAATTAATTAAAGCTAAATTAAACTACAGGGATGAGAAATGGTTTAAAAGGCGGACTTTCAGACAAGGACTTGGAAGATTAAGGTCGGAAAGAAAAGGAACAGAGTTAGTCTTACTCATCATGCGGGTTAGGGGTTCGTTGAGACCATAGGATGTACGATGAGCAGGAAGGAAAAAAAATAGGGATGATCTTACGTTTCGGGGATTAGTGTTGAAGGAGATAAGGTCTAAAAGGGGGGAGCAGTCAGTGTTACCAGTAAGAAGTCGGTGAATGAATATGATGTCAAAGACATTCCTTCTGTTTTCTAGGGAGTGGAGATTAAGGATTGCGAGACGTTCGCGGTAAGGAGGCAGGGTGAGAAAGTTTCTAACATCGTAGAGATCCCGAAGGGCAAACAGCAGAAAACGACGTTGAACACTTTCGATCCTAGAGATATGAACCGCTTGATATGGAGCCCACACTTGCGATGCATACTCTAGATTTCGTTACAAGGGGGTTGTGGAACTCTTTGGACCATCTCTTGATAAAACCAAGGGCGGAATTAGCTCTTGATATTACCTCGTCAATATGAGAATGAAAATTTAATTCGCTGTCGCAGAGAACTCCTAAATCTCGGATAAGCTGCACACGGTTTATGGAAATGTTCTGAAGATAATAGGACCTGAGGGAGGTTTATTACTTTTACGAGAAAAAGTTATTGCTTCGCATTTGGCAATGTTTAACTCAAGGAAGTTTTTAGAACACCAAAAGACGAATGAATCGAGGTCATTTTGAAGTTGGAGAGAGTCTCGATCGGAGGTGATGACTTTGAAAATTTTAGCGTCATCCGCGTAAAGTGAGATAGAAGACTATTGGATGATCTCTTCGACATCATTAATGGCAAGAATGAAAAAGAGGGGTCCAAGATGGCTGCCTTGGGGCACACCGGAGGTTGCCACAAAAGGAACTGAAAGAGTAGAACGGAAACGAACTCTATATTGGCGGTTATCCAAATATGAAGATATCCATTTGAGCAGGATAGGGCTGAATCCGAGGAAGGAAAGTTTAAAGAGGATTAAAGTGTGAGTGATTTTGTCGAAAGCTTTGCTGAAATCTGTGGTAATGACGTCTACTTCGTTTCCTTTTTCCATCGCAGAACGGGAGAAGGAAACAAACTCAACTAGATTAGTGGTTGTAGACCTTCCCTTACAGAAACCATGCTGCTTGGAGGATATCATTGATTTGCACTGGAAAGAAAGTATTTCATACAGAATGCTTTCGAAAAGCTTAGGGATATGAGAGAGTTTGGCTATGGGTCTATAGTTAGAAATTAGGTTTTTGGGGCCTTTTTTATGGATAGGTGAAATAACAGATATTTTAAATAAGTCCGGAAAAACACCACTTGAAAGGCATAGTTTGAAAAGGTTAGTGATAAGAAGGGCTAAACTCGAACAACATTTTTTAAGCAAAATAGCAGGAATGCCATCTGGACCTGGATTATACTCGTCTTTGAGTTTGAAGAGACCATTAAGAACAGTTGACTGATTAAAGCTAAGATTAGAAGGCCCAATAGAGAAATGGCGAAGATAGGAAAAGTAAGTCTGGTCTAGATCTGGGGTTTTTTGGGCAAAAGACAGTTTAAAGTAGCTTGCAAAAAAATTTGCGATTGTTGTTGGTTCGTTGGAAGATTGGCTTTCGTAGTGAAGAGAAGGAGGGAAACCATCATTTTTCTTTTTATAATTGATAAACTTATAAAACGATTTTGGCTGCGAGATTAGATTAGCTTGGGTGGTGGATGTAAAGTCATTGTAAAGAGCTTCATTGAGGTTGGAAAATTTATAAAACACTCCAATGTAATCAGAGTAAAGAAAACTGAACGGGAGCGTAGAAATTTATTTCAGAGCTTATTTCTCTTGTTTCGTAGCTCACGTCGTCTATGATTGTACCAGGGAGGGGATGTTGAGTAGGACTTATCACGCGAAAGGGGAACATAGAGATTTATGCAGTGCAACAATTTCTCGTAAAACAGACTAGTTGCGTCATTCATTGAGAGATTATTAAAGTCGAATGAGGTATTAGAGAGGATTTCATTGATTTTCTTGAAGTTAGCTTTACGAAAGTTGAACGAATACTTACTTGGGCTAGGTAGAAGAAAAGGCAAGGTTATAAAAAAAGAGAGAGTGAGAGGCGGATGAAAGTTGTCAATAGTAGATAATGGGGATGTGGTTTCTGAGACAGATGAGTTAATGGGGTCGGAAGTGAAAATAAGATCAAGCTGCCGGCCCATATAATTTTTAATACCACTCATTTGGGAAAGGCTTGAATCAGTAAGACAGGCAACGAAGACACATTCTTTGAGGGAAACGGGTGAGGGAGTGAAAGCAATTTGATCTACTGAAGTGTTCCATTGAAGATAGGGAAGATTGAAGTCACCGAAAATAATTATCTCATCTTGTGCTTCTGAGATGTCAAGCACTTTATCGATAGCAGCAACAACCAATTTGTACGAGTCTGTTGGTTCGCCGGGAAGGATATAGAAACACATCAGGAAGATGAACTGATTAGAGAATGTTAGTTTGATAGAGATGTAGTCTAGTAGTTTGGAAGAGGAGGATGAAACAAAGGAAGATTCGTATTTATTATGGACAGCGATTAGGACGCCTCTATTTGGGGTTTCGCTATGAGGTTGTTCATCATCACGAAAGACATTGAAAAACGAAGGAAACAGCTCTTGACTTTTGATGTCTTTGGAAAGGTTTGTTTCAGTAAGTGCAAATATATCAAAGGGAAGATTGTGAGACTGCAAGTAAATTGAGTGAGTTTTAGAACGAAGACCTCTTACGTTTTGGTAATAAAAAGACAGAGGGTGGAGATTAGAAGGGGGATAACTGGATTCAGTGTTAGGAGCGATAGAACTTTTCTGATTCGGATCGAATTCTTTGCAGGTAAGAGATTCTTTTGGACTGAACGTACCGAGAGAAAGCTAAGAGATCTTTGGAGACTTGCAACGAAGAGATATTCAAGACCTGGTGGTATTTATTGTGGAGCGGCCTTAGGTGTTGAGGATCAGAAGGAAGTCCTTCCTTTTGAATAGACGCTAATACGTAGCTTTTCGTTTTACCGTCTACACACATATCGTCTGGTTTGTCGTGAAGATATGCCAGGAACAGACGAATGTTGTCAAACACCTTACTATCTCTAAGTTTTGAGAGAGCATAACGGGACTCGGTAGACTCAGTAATAGGGCCCATACACTACACATGCATGCATGCGCAATCAAGTGATTGCGCATGCCGATTGAAGGTGTATGGTGTTGATTGAGTGGTTGTGCATGCGGCATGAGCAAAATCACAATTTTCTGATATTTTCTTGTTTGCGCATGCATGCATGTGTGGGCAAAATTGCTCAGTCAAGTGATAAAATTCGAATGAAGAGAAGAGCAGCAGCGGAGTTTTGGCTTGAAATCTTTACAACTTGTCTTCACGGCTATAAAAACACGAATGAAGACTGCGCAGTTTGCATGAGTAGTGTAGGGCGAAAGCAATATTGCGCAATCTTCTGATTGCGCATGCATGCATGCGTAGTGTATGGGCCCTATAAGGGACTGTTGCGTGAGTTTAACAGTAGGTGGTAATAGAGGATCGAATGTTGGTGGGGAATCGAGCGGAGAGCGGGATGGGCTTGGGTTTAAAATATGTGGACTAATAAAGTTTGGATATTTGGCGCCTGAGGTGAGGTCGAAACTAGGGACAGAAGGAGATTTTATTGGATTCGAAAAATTTAATGGAGGGGTCTGTGTATCCGGGTTAATAGTAGTAGTAGTAGTAGTAGTAGTATTAGTTTTATTATTTCTAGATAACAATTCAAATTAATAACAATTTTTCAATAATTTAATATTGAAGGATACGCGTTGTTGAGGATGTTTCTGTGGGAGTGCGGATTGTTGTTCGTTGATTCTACTAAGAGGAACTCTTTGCTGAGAAATAGATGGGCCATGGTTATTTTTCTTATTAGGACTGTTTTGAATCGACTTAAAAGCTGCCGGAGGTTTTACGAGCAAGTTTGTCATTGGACCGGAGAAATTTGGGAAGATTTTTGTTTTGAAAGTCCAACTGGGATTAGAACTTCTTTTAGGTTTAGGAGCATGATTAGGAATTGGTGATATTTTCGGATTAAGGGGTTTAATTGACATATTACATATTCTTAAATCTATACCAGAAGGGTAAAGGAATAGCCATTCGTATTTGGTAGGGATATTTATTACAAAGGATTGGGATTTACTACGTTTCTTAGATTTACAAACAACATTCAATAAATTAATACCATAATGACTGTTAAAATAATTGCGGATCCACTTCGAGTCGGCATGAGACGGAACGTTCTTGATAACAAAGGGGTTGGTTAGATCCGTTGGGTTATTATATTCCTTGATTTTATTTAATCTGCTGTTCCACTCCGATTGCTTCCATATGGCGCCAAAACGATTAATAGTAGGTTGAAGAGAGGAAGAGGAAAGAAGATCTTGAGGAGGCGGAGGAACATCTGGGGTATCTGCAGCGTCATCGCAGGCGTCCAAAGTCCTCTAAAATAGATGTGTTGTATTGAGGTCTTGGGAGTGGTTCGGGGTCTTTGGAGGTGGCAATGTTCAGGTCTTCGAAAGTTCGCTTGATGACCGTCTCTGTTTCCTTTATATGTTCCTTAAGGTCTTCCAATTGGGACGCAATATCAAGGAGAATATTTTCGTTGATTACCGGTGGGGAGTAGGTGTTGTAGATAAGGTTTGAGACTTGCTGTCGATGGTGGAACGTATCGAACTCAAGGAAGAATTGAAAACGGACATATTGGTTTTTAAGTTTTTTTCCACTATTTTTTTTATTTCGTTTATTAAATCATTATCTATTGAGACCTGGTAAAGATGACGTGGCTTCATAACACCAATAGCTACCGTCTAAGAACCGCAATGGGAGAAGCAGCAAGAGTATATGGAGAAGTGTGTCTTAAGATCCGACTGGCCGATCGAGTGTTTACTCATCAATTCCTGGTGGCAGATAAAGGTGACGAGTGCATCATTGGAATCGACTTTATGAAACAGCACGGAGTTATTTTGGACATCGGTAATCAAATTTTGAAATACCTAAATAAAGAAATTCCAATGACATATTCGAATGTAATTACGTCAACACTGAGGACCGTCATCACGGAAGATCTGATTCTGCCTCTTTCTTCTGAAGTGTTCGTTTGGACAAAACTTGAAGGTGAGTTTGGAAGCCTTCGATACCTCATGGTGGAACCAGACCCAGAGTGCTCCTCCCAAAGCGTCATCATTGGGAAAACACTGGTAGCACCGAAAAACAAAATGGTCCCCGTGTCCAAAAGGAAGTAAAAACTTTTGGTCTTTTGTTAAGAATATTAAGAACTCGACCACATCATCGGTCCCAACGCTCGTCTTCAATGACTCTCCGTATGTCAGCTCCATCGATAAAGCCAATTTGCTGGCAGCTCAATTTGCTGCCAACTCAACACTTCCTTATAGCATTTTGGCTCCACCTGAGCTCGAGTCTGCAAATTCTTTGATGAAGCAGATATTTTTTCGAACTCGCTCGGTTGCGAGAGTCCTTAAAGATAATATAATAATAAATATCCCCAGCGACAATTGGAGCATCTCTTTCAACCTTGACTCCTGCTCCTTCAGTTAATTTGTCTTATTATTATCAGAATATAGGTGGCATGAGAACTAAATTAGACACTTTATATCTATCATTTTCATCTTGTTCATTTGATATAATTTTACTGACTGAAACATGGTTGACTGAAAGCCATCTAACATCAGAAATTTTTAATTCTAGTTATACTGTTTTTAGGAAGGATAGATCTAAGCTTTTGACAGGTAAAGATAGAGGAGGAGGCATTCTAATTGCTATTCGATCGTCTTTAAATTGTAGAGAGATTGAGTTGAAATCTAATACTGAAATTTCTTCATCTTTAAGCGATATTGATCAATTGATTGTTTGTATATCTTTAAATAGTGACTGTGAAGTTTTTATTATACTCAATTATATTCCGCCTAGAAGCTCTCTTGATTATTATAACATTTTTTTCGAAAATTGTAAAAACGTTTTAGAAAATCTAAGCAGTTCTCAACATGTTGTTTGTATTGGGGACTTTAATCTGGGTGATATTCAATGGATATTGGACTTAGACGATAAATGTTTAATTCCTTACAATGTAACCTCAGAAATTGAAGAAAACTTGGTTGACTTTTTTAGCCAATTGGACTTAATTCAATTAAATTCCATTCCAAATGGTCTTAACCGTATTCTTGATCTTGTTTTTGTTGACAAGGAATTCAATGTTTATGTTGAAAAGTCTGATATCCCTTTTGTCGATAATAAACTACATCACATTGCACTTGAAGGGCTTATTAGTTTTTATACCTATTCAAAGATCGAGAATTGTGATAATACTCTAATACCAAACTACAATAATACTAACTTTGATGCAATGAATGAATATTTTTTATCTTTTCCGTGGGATACACTTATTAGTAAAGTCAGTTTGTGTAAGGCTAGTGAATCTTTTATGGCTATTGTCAATGAAGCTGTACGTAGATTTGTTCCTCATAAAAAGTCTTCATCAAATTCCAACCCAGCATGGTTTAATAAGAGATTATCAAACTTAAAAAACAAAAAAAATAAATCATTTAAATTATACAAAAAAAATCTTGAGAATTTTCAACTTCGTTTAAATTACTTAAAACTTGAGTATGAGTTTGACACTCTCAACAAGTTTTTGTACAAATCTTATATGTTCTCCTTACAGCATAATATTAAGAGTAATAGTAAATGTTTTTGGAGCTTTATCAATTCCAAACGTAAATCAAATGGCTATCCTAGTTGTATGAAATACTTAAGTACGGTTACTAATGATGTTGAAGAGATCTGTAATCTTTTCGCAAATTTTTTTCAATCCGTCTATTCTACTAACTCTTGTACTAACCTAGAACCACCTTATATTTCAGTGTCAACTAGCGTTGGATCCATGAAGCTTCAGATATTTGAAATCAAAACTGCCTTGCTTGGCTTGGACCCAACCAAAAAAGAGGGGCCTGATGGCATTCCACCAATTTTGCTTTCTAAATGTGCTGATTCCTTAGCTAAGCCTTTGACGGATCTTTTTAACTTGTCTTTATCCAGTGGTGTCTTCCTGGATTCTTGGAAACTGTCTTTTATAATTCCCGTGCATAAGTCTGGTTCAAAACAAGAAGTTTCTAACTATAGACCTATTTGTAAAATCTCCGCGTTACCTAAGCTGTTCGAAAAAATTGTGTGTGATAAACTATCCTTTACATTAAAGGAGGAGATTTCAGAACATCAACATGGTTTTATGTCTGGTAGATCTACTACGACCAATCTCTCCTTGATGACTAATTACATAGTAAAAAATTTTGAAAATAATTCCCAGACTGACATAATATTTACGGATTTTGCTAAAGCCTTTGACCGTGTTAATCATCAGGTTCTAGTTAATAAACTGAAGCAATTTGGGTTTCATTCAAGATTTCTTGATTGGCTGCAATCCTATTTAAGCTCCAGAGTTCAGAGAGTTAAAATCAATAACCATTTCTCACACCAAGTCCTAGTTCACTCCGGTGTCCCACAAGGAAGCCACCTGGGTCCATTACTTTTTCTAATTTTCATTAATGATATCCCCAAAATATTCAGCAATTCACTTTGTCTCCTTTTTGCTGACGACCTTAAGCTGTACCGCACTATTAGGAGTGTTGAAGATTGTGTTTTGCTTAACGATGACTTAGGAAAACTGGCTGATTGGTGCTGTAAAAATGATCTCCATTTGAATGTTTCTAAATGCCAAGCTATGTCCTGTTTTCGTAAAACTCTACCTGTTCAGTTTAAATACCAAATTAATAATTCTGATCTGGAATGTGTTACTCAAAAAAAAGATTTGGGGGTAATCTTAGATACTAAGCTTTCATTTTTACCTCATATTAATTATATAGTAAGCAAATCCAACCAAATGCTGGGTTTTATTATTAGAAATACTAAAGAATTCACCGATTCATACACTCTCAAATCTCTCTTCAACTCCTTGGTTCGATCTGGACTGGAGTATTGCTGTACGGTTTGGAACCCTTGCTATAAAAACTCCTGTATGAGAATCGAAAAAATCCAAAGAAAATTTACTAGGTATACCTTCTATAAGCTAAATTGGAGAATCGATACTCCTTCATACAAAACCAGGTGTTTGTTATTTGGCATGCAAAGTCTAGAAAATCGACGTACATACTTTGGGATAATGCTTGTCAGAGATTTACTAGCAAACCACATAAAATGCTCTCCCTTACTTTTATTAATTAACTTACGGGTTCCGAGTAGAACTTCTCGTAATAACTTTGTGTTTCATGAGCAAATTCATCGCACGAATTATGCCCGCAATGAAACCATTACTCGTTGCATCAGAGTAGCCAACTCAGTTTGCAGTAGATTAGATTTCTTCGACAACTGCAGTAGAGATTCTTTTAAACAGTATGTTTTTAATGTATTAAACATGCCACCTTTTAATTAGTTTATATTTCAATTAAAATTCAAGTTCCTATCTTATCAATACCATTGTTAGTCTAATTCTTAAGTAGTCTTTAAGTGAATATGTTCTCTGATTGACGAAATAATAAATAAATAAATAAAGATCTCAACATACATAAATCCGCTGGTCCAGATGGTATCCCCGCCGTTATTCTGAAGAGGTGTTCTTCTACGCTGGCAAGACCACTGCGTAAACTTTTCCATCTTTCCTATTCTGCTGGGATTTTTCCGAGCAGATGGAAAACTGCATTTGTCCAGCCGGTCCCTAAAAAAGGCGAATCTTCCTCCCCTTCCAATTACCGTCCAATTGCACTAACGTCCCTTCTTTCCAAGGTCATGGAAACGTTGATAAACCGTCAACTTATGAAATATCTTGAAGAACGAAAGCTTCTTAATGACCGTCAGTACGGCTTTCGTAACAAACGGTCCACTGGTGATTTGATGGCTTATCTCACCGAAAAGTGGAACCAATCTTTACATTGTTTTGGAGAAAGTAAGATCATTGCGCTTGATATTTCTAAAGCATTTGATAGAGTTTGGCATCAGGCTCTTTTATCGAAAATGCGTGCTTTTGGTATCGATGAGTCTCTTCTTCGTTGGATTAGAAATTACCTTTCCGACCGTTCAATACAAGTTGTATTGGATGGCTTCAAGTCTGATACCCACTTCATAAATGCTGGTGTGCCCCAGGGCTCCGTTTTGTCTCCGACTCTCTTCCTCATTTTCATTAATGATCTCTTGTCTGAAACTTCTAATCCGCTTAACTGTTTTGCTGACGACACGACCCTCAGCTTTTCATATTCGTTTCCAAATTCACGTCCCTGCTCTTCGGATGTGGAACTGGAACGGTTGCGTATGATAAGCTCATTGAATTCTGACCTTGACAGCATTGTTTCATGGGGTCTTATGAACCGAGTTGAATTCAATGCTTCGAAAACTCAATGCTGTCTCTTGTCGTTGAAGCTTAACATTCCCCCATTGCCATTATCCATGAATGGTACCTGCATCGAAGAAACCGAAAAGCTGTCAGTACTCGGTATGTGTGTAAGCGATGATCTTCGGTGGAATGACCACATATTTGAAGTCGCCAAAAACGCTGCTAAATGCTTAGGTTTCTTAAGACGATGCAGGAAGTTCTTCACCCCTTCTGATCTGGCTACAATTTATAAGGCCTTCATCCGCCCAAAACTGGAGTATAACTCCCATATCTGGTCAGGGGCTTCTCAAACATCTTTGCGCCTACTTGATAGGGTACAAAATAGAGCGTTAAAATTGATAGGTGATAGTTCAATCGTTGAATCGATTGATTCTCTTGAATATCGTCGAAACGTCACCTGTCTCTCTCTTTTTTATCGCTTTTTTTACAAACAGTGCTCTAGTGAAGTAGCCAGTTGCATTCCTCCCCTAAAACAATTTAGCCGCAACACCCGCCTCGCTAGGAATGCTCATCAGTTTTACCTTGAGCCCAACTTCGGACGTACAGTCAAGTATAGAGATTCGTATTTCAGTCGCACTACCCGAATGTGAAATGCTTTACCTGGCTCTGTATTTCCCCTGCATTACGATTCACAAATTTTCAAAAGCAACGTGTCTCCTTTCAAATCCTCTCCTATTTTCCTAAATGCTCGCACTGTGTTTTTATAACATTAGAAGGGTAGTCATAACCCCTTGATGTGCGCGTTAATTATAAAAAAAAAAAAAAAGCTCACCGAAAAAGGGAAGCAGTTTAAATGGTCAGGTGAGTGTGAGAAATCTTTTCAGGAACTCAAATACCGTCTCTGTAATGCTGCAGTGCTGGCACATCCAACACCTGGCAAAACATTCATCATCGACGCAGATGCAAGCAACGTTGGAATCGGGGCGGTACTATCCCAAGTGCATGATGGCGAAGAGAAAGTGGTGGCATACTACATCAAGGTCCTCTCGAAACCCGAAAGAAACTACTGTGTGACCAGAAGAAAACTGCTAGCTCTTATCTTGGCAACAAAGCACTTTCGTAAGTACATCTATGGACAGAAATTAGTTCTGCGGACAGACCATGGTGCTCTGAACTGGCTGTTGAACTTCAAAAATCCAGATGGTCAAGTCGCAAGTTGGATAGAAATACTGCAGACTTATGATTACCAGATTCAACACAGCAGAGGAAAGCTGCACTCAAACGCCGACGCATTATCCCGAAGACCTTGCAAAGTGGATTGCATGCATTGTAGGCTGCAAGAAGACAAAGACAATATTACCACTCACCGACTAAGAGCTGACCCAATAAGCGGATGGAACAATGAGGAAGTGAGGACTGCTCAACAGGAAGATCCAGATATAGAACCCATTCTCGCATGGAAAGAAAATGAAGAGAAACCTGAATGGGGAGACACTTCTGACAGTCCAGTTCTCAAAGTCTATTGCGCACAGTGGGACTCACTATATGTGCAAGAAGGTGTCCTCAGGCGAAGATAGGAGTCCGCTGACGGTAAATCATATCTGCATCGTACCGCGATCGAAAGTCAGTGAAGTTCTTCGGGAGATGCACGACGGACCTTCTGGAGGCCACCTGGGAGTTAACAAAACACTGGAGAAGGTGCGACATCGGTTCTACTGGTTGCATGCTAGAACTGACGTGGAGAAGTGGTGCCGAACATGTGACAAGTGTGCTGCCACCAAAGGACCTGGTAAGAAGATTCAAGGTAAGATGCATCAGTACAACGTTGGATCGTCTTTTGAGAGGATTGCAGTAGATGTGGCTGGGCCTTTTTCAGAGACCAACGCTGGAAACCAGTACATTCTGGTTGTAATGGACTATTTTAGCAAGTGACCTGAGGCGTATGCCATCCCAAATTAAGAAGCCAAAACGGTGGTCGACCAGATTGTGTTTAACTGGGTAAGTAGGTTTGGCGTGCCTATGGAACTCCATTCCGACCAAGGGAGGAACTTCGAGTCAAACATCTTCCAAGGAGTGTGCGGACTACTTGGCATTAAGAAGACGAGAACCACACCGCTTCATCCACAATCTGATGGGATGGTTGAAAGATTCAACCGGACCTTGAAAGAACACCTCACCAAGGTCGTAGGCGACTACCAAAGAGACTGGGATAGGCACGTACCGCTATTCCTGATGGCCTATAGAAGTGCGGTACATAGCTCGACAGGACAAACACCATCTGACATCCTGTTCGGGAAAACCATGCGGCTGCCCAGCGAACTTAAATTTGGATGCCCCACAGAGGAGCCACAGGACACGAACGAGTATGTGGACGACGGCGACGTCTAGGAGAGACTCGCTGACATCCATAAAAAAAACAAGGGAACGGATGAAAGCCTACAGCGACCAGATGAAGACACGGAACGACACAATAGCGACAACGGCAGGATTCCAAGCAGGAGATCGTGTGTGGCTTTATAATCCTCATCGTCAAAAGGGATTGTCACCGAAACTTCAGCAGAACTGGGAAGGTCCTTATACTGTTGTCACGAGGATTAACGACGTGGTTTACTGCATCCAAAGAGGACTAAGAGGCAAGTTAAAAGTAGTTCATTGTGACCGGCTGCATCGATATAGTGGCGAGGCTGCAGATGGAACTATTCGGGACGAACAATCTTTAGGAGGGGGCAGTGTAATGCAAACCCAACATTTAATACCAATTTCCTAATCGGAAACGTTCAACCGAAAACACAAGCGGCAACACAAGTGTAAGTGTAGAAATATTCCAGGAGGGAAATGTTTGACAGGAGTTGAGAGTGGAGACCATGTGGAAATTACTGGGAAGTTCTAGATGTAATGTCATTCGATATAAATAGGCCGCCGAGGCAACCAGATGTTAGTGTTGATTATAGAGTGATAATGTTAAGACTTAAGAGTGAGTTAATGTGATTATTGGTAGAGTTGAAATCGAATAAAGTAGATAGTGAATAAAAGTGGTAGAATTAAATTGAAAGGTAAAGTTTTATTTTTTTGGCGAACTAAGCGCACGTTACAATACATTCACACAGCATACGTCTTTTCAGTATTTGCTCTAATTTAAAAGTTTCTAGTGGAGTAGGTAAGGAAGCAGATTGCCACGTTGCATTGTTTCACTTTGAATGTATAATTATTTTTATTTTTGGTTGATTATTAATATTTTCTTTTAGATGGAAAAATAGAACTGTAGTATAAAAAAAATATTGTAGGTATTATGAAGTACAAAAGATATTTCAATGAACGAAAAATGAAATGAAAAATCTACTTATTGTAATATTTCTCAAGGTGTTAAGAGAAAAATTCATAGTTTCGAAAACAATGGATAACATTTTAAACGCGCAAAGATAGAAGATTTAGAAAAGAGACTTACATAAAAATTTAATGAAATAATCAAGTCTTCCTTTATAACCCTTATAATGTTACTGACATAGTGCAAGCGATTAGGAAAGAATAGAAAGAAGGTGCCGATGCATATTGTTTTTAAGCTAATGTGAGGGAAAGAAAAAGCTTACCTGTTTATAAACATTTGAACATGTTCAAGTAAGTCACCTGCTTGCATAGAGTTATACGGAAAACGTACCAGGAAAAGGCAAAAAATCCTGAAAATAAATCCAAAAATGTATTTTTTTCCAAATCACCCTTGAGGTAGAATACAAGATTCACTTTTTTTAAAGAGGTTTCCCGCAAGGCCACTTCCTCTATATAACTACTTGTAATGCACATACTTAAAAATCAATATTAAATATATATTTACAAGTATAATAATAAAATATGGGATATACAGCTGCCTGCGGTCCAAATAATAGTAGTATAGAGCTTAAGAAACAACAAAATTGAAAAAAAACTTATCTTGACGGATATAATATTCTAATTTAAAAAACCAATAACGTGGTTTTCAAAGTGGGGTTTTAAGCTTTTATTTACAAAAAAAAAAAAAAACATTAGTTTAATATTACTATCCGATAGTTGCAAGTTTATTGAACAGACGTAGAAATTCAGCGGTCAGAAAAATAGTAGTGATAAGAAAATCTACCTTGAAATGTTACGAAATCGAAAAATTAGGTCAAAATTTTGATTACAATATGTGGCTGAGGGTTCGTACCTTTAATTAGTATTTAGTTGCATGTCCCTTGTTAGCTATAACAGCAGTACAAAGACGTTAAATAGAGTTTATAAGGTTTCCAAACCTTCCTGTGCTTATCGAACTCCATGATTGTTGTAACGCTTCGCAAAGGACTGTGTTGTTGCTTGGTTTACATCTAGAAGCATATTTTTTTACAGCGCTCCATAGGTTTTCAATGGGATTAAAGTCCGAAGACTGTGCGGGTCACTCCATCACATCTACTTTACTTTCCTGGAAACATTGCTTCTTGCTGAAAGACCCATTTCAGCAAGATGCAACTTCATTTACGGTAGCATTCAACTTCAGTATACGGTAGCACTACTTCCTGCATTATCCTAACATAGAGATGCTGATCCATAATGCCTTCAATCCGCATTATGGGTCCAACTCCGTAGAAGAAAAAACATGCCCATACCATTATGATTGTAAAGTGTGGATTATATTCGGTGTTTGGAGGTCTTCTTACATATTGACGAGATCCTTTTCCACCCCTTAAAACAATTAAAGTGTAACGGGTTTTCACTATCAACGCAATGCAAAGTTTTCACTATCAACGCAATGCAAAGATCAACGCAATGCAAAGTGGAAAAATACCAATCTGTGCAATGATTTTACTCACTAAAATCATACTTACTACTATTATTTTGACCGCAACTGTATATGTTACACAGTCACTAGTGTAATTTATATAAATAAGACAGTATGGAAAAATGAGACAGTTGAAATTAGTAAAAAACGATTTTTTTTCAATTCAATCTTTATTCAATTAAATTAAATCTACTTAAGGGCTAACACAAATGTATAAAAACAAAATTGGATTCAACTTTTAACATACGCCTTACCCGATTTAGTCGTTGTTTGTCTTTTTTTGTGCAAACAGTACAAGTCCAGTTAGTATAAGCTTTACTATTTGCAACTGATGATCCTTTGATACACAACTCGTTCCACTCGTGACATGGTGTTCGGAATCGACGATATCCGTCGTCCAATTTCCAATGAAGTTATCATCGCACAGTCTGTCTTCGAACTGTTCATCAAATTTCTTCTGAATTATACCTACCGTTCTCTCAATGTCTATCGATGGAGCGTGTAGGGATCCGAACACCGAGGTGGGCTAAAAGACCTTGTAGGCTCTCAATTCTATAACGAATATATCTTTCCTTTGGTCACCACCATTTTAGTCTATCATGAACTCATTGCATTCCTTGCAATTAAGTTTTTGTTCGAGATTGAACGCCGCATAGCCTGCATAGTATAAAACGGCTGCTTTTTGCAGTTTCTCTGCTGTTGTTAATAAAAAAATTGTTGTACAGTTAAGTCCTATCTCAACTTTGACATCACTTTTTTACAATTTAAAAAAAGGCTAACTTTGGTGTACCCTGACCTGTGTTAAATTCGATATCTCTGTCATTACAGATGATAGAGACCTAATCTTAAACTTAATTTTTTGTCGAAATAATAACCTTTATGAGTGTATTTAAGTTGAGCTTCCATAGGCTTAGGGTTGCCAGATTTTCATGGTGTTCAAATTTTCTTCCCCGAGCAAAGTTTTGACTTTGAGGTCATTTTTTTGCAGAAAATGTTTGTTAGAGTTTCTTTATTTTTTACAGATGAACAAAACAATAGTGAAAAAAAAACTCAGTAATAAGTGCACTCAAAAACCCATACATTTTATGATACATGAAAAAATACAAAGCGGGTAAAGTTTAAAAAAAAATAAAAAAAATTTTTGGCTTTGAGGTTTGTTTGAATAAAACAATAATATGGGCACTTTTAGTTGTTTTTTATGTATTTTATACAAAAAAAAAATAATAAAAAGTGCTCAAAGTGACCTCCTTCATTTTGAATCTATGCCAGAGACCGTTTTTGGATTTCATTGTGGATGTTTGCTTTAAGTTTGGGGTATGAATGTTCAATAGGTAAATAAGCCGTTTAAAAGAATAAGAAAGCAAATTAGCTCATCAGTTTATCAAAATGAGTCACGATTGCAGTTTGATCAGAGAGCTTTTTGAAAAGATTTAATTTACGAAAGAGTCCTTTGATTGCATTTTTTGCATAATTTTCGGCTTGTAGATAATAAAAGCTATTGTGAAGAACTATCTATTTTTTATTTATTTATTTATTTCTTCATGTGCTTATGCACATTAAGACTGATTGTCTAATAAGATAGATATAAGCTTAGATTAATAACAATATTATTACATATACATATGAAATCTAGAGATATAACAATTTTATAGGAATTCATAAAAGGAAAGTTTTATTTAATTCAAACTATGTTCAAATATGAAACATTAAAGATTTTTATTAAAGCATTAGAAAAATAATAAATCGATTCAAATTTATAAATAATAACATAGAAAACAAGAAAAAGAAAGAAAGAGAGCAAAGAAAGAAAAAGAGTAAGAAAAAAGAGTAAGGCAGGCATATAGTTAAGTTTGTTATACAATGAAATTTAATGTCTATAATTGAGAAAAGTGAATTTTTGTCCTTATCTTCAGTCTGACAGCATCATTTATATCTCGTATATTTTGCGGCAACGTGTTCCAGAGACGAGTGGAGTACACAAAGAACTGTCGTTCGGATGTGAGAGAACCATAGCGGGGTTGAACAAGCATTCTAGTTCTTTGTGAGGATGCCATACTTATTAATTCGCTGAGATAAGGGGGTTGTTTGCACAGAAGTATGTTAGTGAGCATGTTAAGGGCGCGATACTTAAGAAAATTTTCGAATGTCATGTTAAGGGTGGCTTTGGAGAAATTTGAAATATGGTCATATTCACGCAGACCGAAAATGTAGCGTATTAGACAATTGAAGGTCACATTTAGTTTTCTCTTACTGGCAGAGTCGCAATGTGAATAAATTTCACAACCATAGATTAGAGTTCGAACGATTAGAGTTTTCACCAAAAGCATTCGAACTCTTTGAGGGGTAAAAAACTGTGTTGCCCACAATGATCGGAGAATACCATAAGTCTTACCCAGTACGTAGTTAATGTGGTTATTCCATGTAAGAGTGCGGTTGAAAATCACACCGAGATTCCTAGCCGTTTCCACATTATGTCACTTGTGTGTTTTGCAAATTCATAGGGGGAAATTATAGTAAGTCGACGGGTTTTTTAGAAACTACCAAAGAAACTGATTTTTTAGGATTCAGCAGGAGACTATTAAGTTGACACCAAATCGAAATACACTCGAGATCTTCATTAATTCTGTATGGTGTATATATCCTCCATGAGCCCTAAAGGACAGCTAAAATACAATTATACATCATCGGCATACATTTGTAAAGAGCAATATTTAACAATTGACGGTTATTCGTTAACGTAAAGAGAAAACAAGAGGGGAGCAAGAATGGAACCTTGCGGTACATCACACGAAAGTGGAAGAAGATCAGATAGAACGTTGTTCAACTGCACACACTGTTTTTGTCCGGACAGATAAGAAGATAGAAGTTTAACAGAACAAGTCGAAAAGTTGAAGAAACGAAGAAGTTTATCACATAGAATTGAGTGGTCGACCATGTCAAAGGCTTTGGAGAAATCCAAAAGGACGAGAAAGCTGATATATTCTTTGTCCAAAGCTTGTCGAATGTCTTCCGTTCTTACCTTTAACAAGGTCTTTATACAACTATGCCCTTTTCGAAACCCTGACTGCTTAGGTGTAAGAAGATTTGAGCTGCTTAGATATGAAGTCATTTGATTTTGCAAGATTCTTTCAAATACTTTCGAGAGAAATGGCAGGATGGCAATGGGTCTGAACTCATCATTTTTTGAGGTTTTAGGAATAAGTATTATTTTTGCCAGCCTCCACTGTAGCGGATATTCCCCTGAAGTTAAAATGGTGTAAAAAATCTGAGTAATGTGGGGTAGTACTATAGGAAGTATAATCCTTAAAAATTTAGGGTTCATTTCATTGAGGCCAATCGCGTTTGATATGATAGATAGTATACTTTCAACTACCTCAATGCTATCATTTGTCCTGAAACTAAAACCAAAGCCAATCATACTATCGCCGTTAAGTGTAGGAAGCGTACGGTTAGTTGTGATATGGTGGGTTGCTGGCAAAGATATGAACATTTTGTTGAGCTCATTGCAGTCGACGTCACCAGTGCATCTGTTTTTACTTTTGACTACTCCAATTTGGCGACGATCATTCCACAGTTTTCGTCCGTCGAGCGTTGGGTTTAATTTGTTTGCATACTTTTGACGCTTTTCAGAGCGGATTGCCACTACAACTTGATTGCGATATCATCGATACATATTAAAATGCTCCTGTAACCTATATCGTTTCCAGCGCTTATAAGCTTGATCGCGATCAAAAATAAGCTGGCCAATATGGTGAGAAAACCATGGTTTCCCATTCGCAGCAGATGTTTTGATAACAAGAGGAACATGTTTGTCATAGAGAGTTGAAATGGCTTCAATTGAAAAACTTATTTTCTGGCCAGATATCGGTAGGTAGTTAATGACATTAAAGTTTAGTTGTCTAGTTTCTTCTTCTATTAAAACATATTTAATACGTTTAAAGTCTCTGAATTGTATATTCTGCACCAACGGGGTAAGATTATAGTCAAATGCTAAAAAGATTAAGTCATGCTTCGAGAAGGAAGGAGCTGAAAGCTGATCATATAATAGTACTTTTTCTAAACTACCCAGAAGATGTCGAGTAAAGAAGACGTTGTACTAGAAAAGTGTGTTGGATTAGAGGTGTTCACAGCATTTAAATTAAATGAGATTAAGTCATTGAGAAGTGAATGATCTTCCAATATATTAGAATTAAAATCACCACATACAATTATATTAGGACTATGAAGGCATACATCCACCATTAAGGATATGAAAGGTGATATATCAGCATTTTTATATGGTATGTATACATTACCCAACAAAAGCTTTTCCTCTTCTTCCAGTATCTCAATAAAAGCATATTCAATATCGGACTCCGGACCACTTAAGAAGCTTACACTTTATACCATTTCTGACAAAAATTGCAACGCCTCCACCCACACGACCTTTTCTATCGACGCGAAACATTTTATATCCCTTCAAGCTACATAAACTATCTCTGAAACCCTTTACCAACCATGTTTCCGTCACACAGATGACATCAAGATGGGCTCCTTCGAACAAATGACGGAACTCATATATTTTTGGTAATAAACTCTGTGCGTTTAATAAACAAACCTTAAGGCCATCTTTTCGATTACTCAGAACTCGAATCATCGCCTGCAATGGTTCACTTACATTCATTATTAAAATTACTATACGTATCTCAAAAAAAAAAAGCAGAAGTGAAGATAAAGAAGGAAAAACTGTAGCAAGATCAGAAACGAAAGGAAATTCAAATTGTTTAGCTTCAACTATACCTAACGTGACCATTTACTTTTTTTTGTCAAAGCGGGACATCTTCTGACACTGGATATTCCAGCCCTTTGTGTCCGAAGGGATCCAAAAGGACCTGGCCCTCCAGGTTGGGGGTTGTGCGTAGGGTTAACTACCCAGTCACGGAAAAAAATATGGTTCCGAAACAACCAAAAGCCTCGGATAACGATAATGATTTCAAAGTTGACGACTCAAGCAAATGAAAAAAGGACAATGACCTCCGGATCTGCACGTGGAACGTAAGGTCTCTTAACGGACTAGGTGCAGCTGGAGAATTAGCGGAAGCCCTGGACTGCTGCAAAGCAGACATAACCGCCATCCAAGAAGTGCGATGGAGTGGACCGGGCATAAAGAAGATGAAAAACTGTGACATCTACTATGGTGACTGCTACAGACAAAAGAAACAGCGCTTATTTGGGTGCGGATTTGTCGTTAGAGGAAGACTCAGGGATAAGGTGATTAGCCAAAATCCAGTCAATGAGCGTATAATGACCATCCGCATCAGGGCTAAATTCGCCAACATTAGCCTTATATGCGCCCACGCCCCCACAGAAGAGAAAGACGATGATTCCAAAGACTGTTTCTACGAGCTCCTCGAAGAAACGTATGAGCAGTGCCCTAGACACGACGTGAAAATCGTTCTTGGCGATTTTAACGCAAACCTAGGGAAGGAGGACATCTTTGGAAACACAATCGGTAAGCATAGCCTCCATGACAAAATCCTCCGAAAATGGACTGAGGCTAATCGATTTTGCTGCGGGGCTGAATCTTGTTGTAAGTAGTACGCGCTTCCCGCATCTCAAAATTCATAAAGGTACATGGCGATCCCAAGATCAATTAACCGTCAACCAAATTGACCATGTTGCGATCGACGCAAGGCACTCTTCCAGTGTGCTAGATGTCCGAACTTTCCGAGGGGCCAACTTTGACTCGGACCACTACCTTGTTGTAGCCAAGTTACGAATGAGGATATCTTGTTCACGACCAGCGCGAACTAACGCTGTGAAGAGATATGACGTCGGAAAGCTACAATCGCCAGAGATTGCCAATGCATTTTCCAATCGAGTGTCCCTTCAATTATCCTTGAATCCCATGCCGCCAGCATTAAACATTGAAGACCAGTGGCAGCAATGCCAAGAAGCCATCAGAACCGCTGCCTCTGAGGTTCTGGGTTTCACTCGGCCACCAAAACGAAACCCATGGTTCGATGAAGAATGCAGGCAGGCAAATGCAGCCAAACAAAGAGCACGACAAATGCTGATGCAAACACGAACAAGGGCTGCTTACTACTATAACGAGATTTACAAGGAGAGAAGAAGGGAAGAACACCGACTTCTCAAAAAGAAAAAGAAGCAGCATGAGAAGCGCTCGTTTGAGGAAATAGAGAGGTGCCATGACAGGAACGAGATTCGGAAGTTTTACGAAAAGGTAAAAAGATCCTGCCAGGGTGGCAAACCCCGAACTCAAGCCTGTAAAGACCAGCAGGGAAACACAGTTATTGAGTCACAGTCGCTACTGAGGATCTGGAAAGATCATTTCTGCAGACTGCTTAACGGCGATGAAGACACAAATTCCGCTGTCAGGCAGATTGCCCCATTCAGCTTGGACGATGATCAAGAATGCCGTCCTCCCGACCTAGAAGAGGTTAAGCTTGCCATATGCAAACTTAAATCAAATAAGACTGCAGGTGCAGATGGCCTTGATGCCGAACTTTTCAGGGCAGCTGGAGATCAGTTGGAAAGGAGCATGCACCAGCTGATCTGCATGATATGGTCGGTAGAAAGCATGCGCCAATTACAGAGGGATAAGCCTCCTTAACGTTGCTTATAAGATCTTGTATGCTGTAATATGTGAACGTCTGAAACCCCACGTCAACAACTTGATAGGTCCTTATCAATGTGGTTTTAGACCAGAGAAGTCCACAATAGACCAAATTTTCACATTACGGCAGATCTTAGAAAAAACCCGAGAACATAATATCGATATTCACCACCTCTTTATCGATTTCAAGGCCGCGTATGACAGTATTTACAGAGACGAGCTGTACAGAGCCATGTCTAGTTTCGGCATCCCTGCAAAGCTCGTACGACTATGCAGGATGACTTTGGAGAATTCACGCTGCTCCGTCAAGGTCGGAAAAGAACTCACCGAGACCTTTGATGTCGAAAAAGGCTTTAGGCAAGGCGACAAACTGTCATGCGATTTCTTCAACATCATACTTGAACAGATTGTAAGAAACTCAAACGTCAACACCAGAACAATCTTTCAAAAGTCTGTACAATTACTCGCCTATGCAGACGATATTGACGTAATGGGAAGAAAAAAGCGTGATGTCATAGGTGCTTTTGCGAGTATTGAAACAGAAGCGGCAAAAATGGGTTTGATGGTTAATGAGGGCAAAACGAAGTATATGCTGTCATCAAACAAGGACACAGAACATCGACGAATTGGACAAAACGTCACAATAGACAGACATAACTTCGAGGTAGTACAGGACTTCGTCTACCTAGGATCCGCTGTAGACACGGACAACAACATCAGTGCGGAGATCAAACGGAGAATAACTCTTGCCAACCGTTGCTTCTTTGGGTTAAGAAGGCAATTGAGAAACAAAACCCTCTCTAGAAAAACCAAGGTGACCTTGTATAAGACCTTAATCATCCCAGTCCTGCCGTACTGCGCGGAAGCATGGACCTTATCGAAAGCGGATGAGGAAACTCTTGGTCGTTTCGAAAGAAAAATTCTCCGAATGATCTTTGGTCCCGTATGTGAAGACAATGTGTGGAGAAGAAGATACAACAACGAGCTGTATGAGCTGTACCGCGACATGGGCATAGCCAGAAGAGTACGCATCGCGAGGCTACGATGGTTGGGCCATGTAGAGCGGATGGACCCAAACGCTCCGGCTCGTCGGGTGTTCGAAAGCACATTGCAGGGAAATCGCGGAAGGAGAAGACCTCGTCTTAGGTGGCGCAATCAAGTGGATGAAGACCTCAACCGACTTGGAGTGCAAAACTGGAGAGAGCTCGCCCGAGATCGAAATCGTTATAGGAGGATGTTGGTTGAGGCCCAGGTTCACCCCGAACTGTAATGCCCACCTAAGTAAGTAAGTAAGGACATCTTCGGAATTATGTAATTAAAAAAATTAACTAGTGTTTTACAAGGTTTTTTTTATTATTATTATTTTTAAATAATCAAAGCAAATAAGTAGTGGCGTGAATTCTAGTTTGTATTTTTATATTTATCGGCTGAAAAAATTTGTTTTAAATTTCGGGTCTTGTTTTTAGAAAAGTGTGAAGCTCAGTACATGATTTATTTATATTTATCTTCGTTATCAAAGTAGCTTTCATTACTGAGACACTCAACTGTATCTTATCACTTGTCCAAACATTGTTCATTTGAGAAAAAACTCTTCCGTGCGTTACTTCCAGGCAGACACATAACGTACTTAATACTCGTAGAAAAATGGAATAATCCGACCCAACGATTTGAGTTAAGACATTCTCGGTATTCCAGCCAGAAATGTTTTCATCTGTCACAAAGTTTAAAACGAGTGAAAACTCGTCAAAGACTTTAGCATCTAGGCTGCTGCTAATCAATCCTTGCGTGATTAGTAAATCAACCACTTACTGTACTTCTTCTCATGTAGGCACTTTTGTTAAATTTGCCCATTCAAACACTTCTAGTTCTGTGTTAAATTGACACCACTGGCACTGGTCCAAGTATTCCTTGCTTGTTTTATAAAACTCAGCCGCCGTAGTTTTTACGTTCTGGCCTACTGCTGCTTTTTCTTCTGCTCTTTCTTGTAATTCTACCATCAGGCTACGGACCATGTGAGGAAGGAAAATCGTATTCTCTTTTAGTGTTAGGTTATCTTAGAGACGATTAATTTCCTTGGCAGACTTATAGCCAATACATTTTGCGCTTCGATTTTCAAACAAATTCGTGAAAGGTTGCTGGATGTGCTTGCCAAAAATAAAGCCACAATTCTGAGCTGGGATTATCGAAAAACGTCTTTAAAATATTTGGGCATTTGTCGATACTCAGAAAATAGTTTTTCAAAGGCTGAAACATTTTGATAACTCTCTCAAGCGCGGGCATTAACGCAAGCCACTTTTTTTTTACTATAGCCAAGCAGATTGTGATAATCTGTCTCGGTAGAAATACAAAACTCTTTCAAAGCTTCCACTCGAACGCTGTAGATGTAGAAAAATGAGTTAATTCTAACTATGATGCATTCGAAATCCACAGGAAGACAATCAGCGGCAGTTTTGGACTATGTGGGCTCCACATCCAATCCCAATTATCTTTCTGCCGAGTGATTGGTTCAACTTTGAGTAAACATTATTATTTATTCTCCTATTCTTTCCCCCGAAGTTGCAGTTCGTATTATCTCCACAAAACGCAAAATTTTTTTTATTTAAGTCATTAAAAGACAATACTTCCTTCAATACAATAATAATACAATAAGTAACATAATATCCGATGTTTCGCCTGGCTGCTCCCGAAACTACTTTTATGCCTTCCTATGGTAAAAAATAGCGAATTAAAACTGGGAATAATTTGATTGAGCCATGATTTGAAGCATCCGTTAGTAAAGTTTTGCAATTGGCTTTACGTAAATGCTCTTTTAAATCTTCGGTTGCCATATGGTTGACAGCACATTTACCACAATAGCTTGAAACTTTGTACGTGCACATCTAAACTTTTGCTCAAAACATGCTTAAATTAAAGAAGAAGAACAGTCATTTGTGCGAAAACTGTCATTATGTTGCACGGTGTGATACGCCCACGTACCCCCAGCTGCAGCTAAATCCAAATCCTTAGAAGTCGGCGACTCTGTTTTCTTACAAAAATTAAGCATTGACGAGCTTGAAGCAGCGGCTTGATCGGAAAGTCTATGTTTTTCTGATTTTAAATATTTTTCTATATTACTGGCACCACCATGCCCAACACTAAAATCTGTACGACATTTTTCACATGTAACGTCTGCGGTGTCATCATCTTTTCTTTGTTTTATAAATGAATACTTCTGTTGCAAACTAATATTAAAGTAACACTTGCGTTTAGGCATTATTGTTCTGTAACAAAACACTACTTGAACTAAAACAAAACCATCGATAACTATTTAATGAGATGGCAATCTCTGGCCATTGCGGAATTTGTCCACAAGCTGCTCACACACAACTTCACGAAAATTACTTGCACATCTTTCATTTCGCTTTGTCCTGCAATAGTTGAGTTAGTGAAAAAACTGGATTTGTCAGTTTTGACCACAACTTCAGATGTCACCAACACTTCCTATTTCACTTCGCCAAAAACGGGATTTTTTAAACATATTTTTGTTTTCCACTTAAATTTTTTTTTAATTTTAACCTCGAGTATTTTGACAGCACGCATTCCGAGTTAATAGCAATATACAAAAGAATGAAAAAGTTTTTGCTTAAATTTAATTGAATCAAAAGAAACTCAACCCTCACAGAAATTGCAAAAGCGGGACTATTTCAGCCTCGCGGGGGACAGCGGGACAGACTGCCTGAAAGCGGGACAGACTGCTTGAAAGCGGGACAGACTGCTTGAAAGCGGGACTGTCCCGCCCGAAGCGGGACGTATGGTCACGTTAACTATACCGTCCTCAGGTCTCCTCTATTATTTATTCTCTTTTCTCCTCTTAGTATGAATGAACAGTGAAAAATTTATTTATAGTAACTAGATTTTAAAGGAGAATATGAGAAAAAAAATAGATATTATTGAGAATAAAACTAAGGCAATAGTATTAAAATAGAAAGATGAAAGAAGAGAGAAAAAAAATTATTTAAATTTAATCTGCAATTAATTAATTTATCTTTTTAAAAATAGAAAGGCGAGAGAAAAAAAATAATCTAAATTTAATATAAAGTTTATGGTTTCCAATTAATTATGTTAAATTTCCTAATCTACAACTATAAAAAAAAATTCGACGTGATAACGTTATTGTCTGTATGGGGGAGTCTTTGGTCAAATGCGACTGATGGAGTTTTGGAGAATTGGAAGACCAAAAAGAACTTTCGAGTTATGAAGTTCTATCCTGGTGCTCGTGGTGGAGTTACATATTCAATGAGAGAAACCGCTACTCAGTGTTCAAACCTTGCTCCGATCGGAGCAAATGTGCTCCACATATGAGGAAAAAATAAAATCTACTCCGACGCGATGCTCCGATTTTGTTGGGATTTATTCCAATTTTTCGACATAAACAACTTTGGATGCCTTAAAAAAGCAAAAGAAAACAACAAAGATAAACAACAAAACTCAGGGAGGCTCGGGACCCAGTCCATTTCAAGGATGTTACGATCACCCTGTAACTAATAGTAAATGTCAGTGATATGAAATGTCAGTTAGTTGACGTATATAGTTTTGCAAAAACCACATTCTTATTCTTATCTTGATGTAGTATATTTCGATCTAAATTTATAAGTTATTTTCCACATTAAATTATACGTTATTGTTAAAGATAAATCTCTTTCTTTCTCCGACCATAAGACGCAACAGTGGCGACGAGGATTAATTTGTTTTTCATCGGCGGATTGAGAAGAAAAATCGAGATTAAAATCGACCGACAACATGTCAACGACACCGCCAAATACGTCGGACAAAACGTTCATGGACCTCTTCTCAGCGCTAATGACAAACCAAAATACCTTAATAGGTAAACTGGCTGACCAAGTTCTGGCTGAGAAGAAGGAAAGGTCGTCACCCGAGTATGTTTTGGAGGTACTCAACAAAAACATACAGGAATTTAGATACGAAGAGGTAACTGGGGCAACTTTCGAGCAATGGTATGCACGCTACAAAGCGTTGTTTGAGAAAGATGCACGTGTACTGGACGATGCCGCAAAAACAAGATTGCTTATCAGGAAGTTGGGTAGCGCCGAATATATCCGCTACAAGAATTTCATCCTGCCAAAAACAACAGAGGACTTAGATTTTGCTGCATCTATTGCAAAGCTCACTAGCATTTTTGGAAAAGTGGAATCTCTGTTTAGTACACGATTCAATTGCCTGCAAACCATCAAAAGCAACGCAGAGGATTTCACTCAATACGCTAGTGCAGTCAACATGAAGTGTGAAAACTTTAAAATTGGTTCGCTAAGCAGCGACCAATTCAAGTGTCTCGTGTTTGTCATGGGATTACAGTCAACACAAAATTCCGATGTTCGCTCTCGCATCCTCACGTTTCTGGAAACAGAAGAGTCAGATAAAATAACACTCGAGAATTTATTGGTCCAATGTCAGCGTGTGGCCAAACTGAAAAACGACGTTAAACTAATGGAATCAAACTCTCATGCTCAAACTGTTCACACCACCCAGGCCATCGCATCAACAAATCAAGATAGGAAAAGCTCACAATCAGAAAGTAGCGCCAAGAAACCAACAACACCCTGCTGGGGCTGTGGCCAAATGCATTTCAAGGCAGAGTGCAAATTCAAAAATCATGTTTGTACCTCTTGCCAGCAGCGAGGTCACAAAGAAGGTTATTGCAATTGTTTCCAGCAAAGGCCTTCTCACAACGGCAACGCCCCGAGGAGCAGTAAGTTCAAAGGCAGGAAGAAACGCAGTCGCAAAGGAAATTTTCAGGCCAAAAGTCAAAGAGTTTTTGTGCAACACATTGAGAGCACTAAAAGAAAATTTGTCGATGTTCTCATCAACGGTCATAAGGTAAAGTTTCAACTTGATACCGGCTCGGACGTAACAATCATTTCAAACACAACCTGGATGCAAATTGGACAACCTAAACTGGACCCGAACAACAAACCTGTCAAAGATGCTCAAGGCAACCGAATAAAAATGAAGGGTGAACTGACAGCTGAGGTCACATTCAGAAAACAAACGTTGAACCTCAAATGTTTCGTTACCGAGCTACCACAGCTTTCATTATTCGGAATCGACTGGATGGATAAATTTGGAATGTGGGAACTATCTCTCGATCAGGTATGCAGTACAGTAACGGTGGAAGATAGAGACACCCGAATTCGACTCCTTCAAAACGAGTTCGCGGATGTTTTCAAGGGCACCATGGGTCACTGTACAATATTTAAGGCCAAAATGTACCTGAAAGAAAATGCCGTTCCAATATTCCGCGGGAAACGCCCAGTTCCTTATGCCTCATTACCAGCCATCGACGAAGAACTCTCCAGATTAGAACAGTCCGGATTTCTAACAGCTGTTGATTTCTCCGACTGGGCAGCACCGATAGTAGCAGTGAGAAAAGCTAATGGCAGCGTAAGAATCTGTGCGGACTATTCAACAGGCCTAAATGACGCACTATAGCCGCATCATCATCCTCTTCCACTTCCTGAAGACATTTTCATCTAGCATGCAGGTGGAAAGATCTTTAGTCACATAGATCTATCAGATGCATACCTGGAAGTCGAAGTCGAAGATGAATGTAAGGATTGGCTTACCATCAATACTCATCGGGGACTGTTCCGTGTAAATCGTCTGCCTCCAGGAGTCAAACCAGCACCTGGAGCCTTCCAGCAATTGATGGATCGCGTACTTAAGGGAATTGACGGTGTGTCTCCATACCTTGACGGTATCTAGGTATCAGCAAATAACGAAGAGGAACATTTTCAAAGACTAAAACAAGTCTTCACCCGTTTTCGTGAGTATGGTTTACAAATTAAACTTGAAAAATGTTCTTTCTTTCAAGGCACTGCACAACCCGCAGCTACCTATCTTCGTGTCAGCCGACGCATCAAACATAGGAATTGGAGCATGCATATCGCATCGACTGTCAGACGGATCTATTAAAGCTGTGCAACATGCTTCGCGTTCTCTCACACAGGCAGAGCAGAATTACAGCCAGATTGAAAAAGAAGGACTGGCTATCGTCTTCGCAACAAAAAAGTTTCATCGGATGCTGTTAGGTCGACAATTTATTCTTCAAACGGACCATATGCCGCTGTTATCCATTTTCGGCTCGAAAAAGGGTATTCCAGCTCATACAGCCAACCGACTGCAGCGTTGGGCCTTGACACTACTGGGTTACGATTTTGTAATCGAGTATGTGAAAACAGAAAACTTTGGAAACGCAGATGTACTCTCGCGACTTATAAGTCAATACGACAAGGCCAATGAAGATTTCGTAATTGCCAAAACTTCATCAAGCGATGAATTCGAAACAGATTTGGATTTCATCACAAACAATCTGCCCCTCTCATTTAAGATGATTCATGAAGAAACCAGTAAGGATCCATCGCTCACCACAATAAAGAGCTACATAAGGACGTGTTGGTCAAGTAAAAAGGACATCCCACGCAATATTCTCCCATTCTATCATAGGAAGGATGGCCTTCTCATCGTCAAAGACTGTTTAATGTTTGGCGACCGGCTGATTGTACCTGAAAAATTTCATTCCAAACTACTCAACCAACTTCATCGTGGACACCCGGGCATTGAGAAAATGAAATCAATTGCTCGCAGTTATTTGTATTGGCCTCGACTAGACCACGACATTGAGACCTACGTACAAAATTGCTCCAGCTGCCAATCAGTTGCAAAATCCCCAGTTAAATGCACACTACAGTCCTGGCCAACTCCGAATGGACCCTGGGAAAGACTACACATTGGCTACGCGGGACCCATACAAGGCCAATGGTATCTTGTCATCATAGATGCATTTTCCAAGTGGCCAGAAATTATTGCAACCCAAACAATAACAACGGCAGCAACAATAAACATTCTGGCAGAGGTTTTTGCTCGACATGGATATCCTCACACACTTGTGTCAGATAATGGAACGCAGTTCTGCAGTACGGAGTTCCAACAATTTTGTAAATCTGGAGGCGTAGAACACATTAGAACTGCGCCATTCCTTCCTCAGTCCAACGTGCAGGCTGAAAGATTTGTGGATACCTTCAAACGTGCTCTAAAAAAAGTGAAGGTTGAGGAAACTCCGCAACATGCACTCCTGCAATTCCTCAGCATGTATCGGACAGCACCAAATCGAAACACGCCAAATGGACAATCTCCAGCTGAACTGATGTACGGTAGAAAAGTTCGAACAACGCTGGACCTTTTACGAGACTACCCAAAGCATCCTTCGCCAACAAAAGATGATAAACAAGAGAAGCAGTTCAACCACCATCATGGAGCCAAGTTTCGAAGTTTTCAGGTGGGAGATCTAGTTTTTGTTAAAATATATCGTCTAAACAAAAGTCATTGGGAGCCAGGAACAGTTTTGGAACAAAAGGGTAAGGTTAATTACAACATTCTTATTCCCAGGAAATCAAGTCTTGTTAGAGCGCATATCAACCAAATTCGTGCAAGATCTAAGCAAACGGAATCACTGACACAACGACCGTCTTCACCACAATTAAGCCCTTTGAATATCTTGTTGGAAGATTTTATGTTACCAACGCCAAAGCCATCATCAAACGACTCATCGCTCAACGAAGTAATGGAAGTGTCTCCAGCTAATCCACAAATCGTTGAACAACCTGAGACCCCGCTCCGCCGAAGCATTAGAGTTCGAAGAAGGCCTGATAGATATAGTCCTCCATAAGCAGGAAATAAGAGGGGAGGTGTTACGATCCCCCTGTAACTAATAGTAAATGTCAGTGATATGAAATGTCAGTTAGTTGACGTATATAGTTTTGTAAAAACCACATTCTTATTCTTATCTTGATGTAGTATATTTCGATCTAAATTTATAAGTTATTTTCCACATTAAATTATACGTTATTGTTAAAGATAAATCTCTTTCTTTCTCCGACCATAAGACGCAACAAAGGACCTACAATTTAATGCTGAATTCGAACGGTTAAGTGCCTTGGTGTTTTTCAAAGCAGTGTGGTTCTCTTGGAGATGCCAGTTCCTTGTGAAAGGTGATACGTGTTTCAATGGTTTCAAAATTGTTGACTTAATATCCGACCCCACAAAAATACCAGCTCGGAAATTGAAGGGAAGTTGATACCACCACGCAATGGAAACTCAAGAAGAGTACAACGAAGATACCAGGAAATGTATCCTTACTGAAAATCTGGCAGCCCTAAGCCTATAGGAGTCCAATTTAAATACAGTTTCAAAGATTACAAGACTACAAGTAAGACAGGAGTTACCGAGAGCTAACACCCACAATGAAATCGAAAAACGGGCTCTGACATGCATTAAAAATGAAGGAGGGCACTTTGAGCACATGTTATAATTGTATTTGTATAAAATACATAAAAAACCACTAAAAGTGCCCATATTATTATTTTATTCAAACAAACCTCAAATCTAAAAATCTCTTTTTTTTGTTTTTAATTTAACCCATTTTATATTCTTTTAAATATCATAAAATGTATGGGTTTTTGAGTGCACTTATCACTGAGTTTTTTTTAATTATTGTTTTGTTCATCTGTAAAAAGAAAAGAAAGAGCAATGACCAATTAATATTGCCATAAAGACTTTTTTTTTTCATACCGTAACGGAATACGTAAAATTTACCGATAAGACAACGATCCGATTTTCTAAGAGGAGATGACCTGCATTTCGCAGTGTTGATGAAATCGACCCGAAATTTACCCGAAATATACTCGACATTACAATTCACCAAAAAAGTATCAAACGAAGACGCTATCTAAGTCGAACCAACAAGTTTAGATCTTAGGTCTATTTCTTAACGGAAAATTATAACGAAATGCAGCAAAATGCACCAAAAATCAGTCTTATCCTATTTCGGCAAAGCGATTTTTCGTAGCCGTGCACAGAAGAGAGTGCTCTAGAGAGAGTAAAAAATTTCCCCAAACTCCGAATTTCAGCCACTAAAATTTCTGTGGGTAGATGTTGTGCACAGCCGAAACAAATACAACAACTGCAGACGTTTTTTCAAGCGTTACTGTGAATGTTTTGTCCAAGACGTTTCTTTACTTTTCAGACAACTACGCTCTCGATGGAATTTTACCGACACTCCTTAAAATATGACAGATTGTGAATTTCTGTGCACAAAATAAAGAAACAGACCTTTTATTAGAAAACTATATCAAATCATTAGCGGCACCCACCTAGCAACGTGATTATGGTTGTTTATCGTTGATTGACTATCCACCTAGTAAACTCACAGCTTCATTGCCTGCAATATGCAGTAACTCACACTCAAAGTGGGACACCTAAGAAATAAAATCTTCAATAATCTTCTCATCGTGACGTTGTGGGGTACACTCATGTCGAGAGCTTTTGATTAGTGCTTGTAATTATTCTTTATCTAAGCAACTATAATTATAAAAATAAACTAAACCTTAATTAAACAACAATGTCGTGCCGAATTTGCCGCAAAAAAATCAGTGGTTCGGAAGTGAAAGTGAAGTGCACCGAATGTCTAAAGTTTTTTCATGCAAAATGCGTTAAATTAACAGCCAACGAAATTGACTTTCTGACAAAAGAAAAAAAAGCATGGAGGTGCCCTTCCTGCTGCAATCAGCGTCGAGCTTCTATGTCATGTGAGTCACCCCTGCCATGTACTCAGCACTCTCCACCTTCCACCTCGTCGCCCACTGTTATTGCAAATTCTGCTTCAACACAAAAATCTGGATCATCATCAACCTTTACTACCACAGCTTCTGCCACCAACACCACTACTAACACAGCCAACACCGCTAACTCCGCCAACCCCACCAATACCGAGTTCATCACCACACCATTGCCTGAAGAAGATAAAAAAGCTGTGACCTTAGAAATGGTTTATTCTGAAGTTGTCTTGATGAAACAATATCACAAGACACAAATCGATGCACTTGTCGCCAAAAACATTGAAAGTGATAAAAAAATACTTGCACTAGAAGAAAAGGTCAACAACCTAGAGCAACAGCTTCTTGCTAACTGCATTGAAATTTATAACATTCCAAATAACAACAACACATTAACGAACGTTGATATCGCTCTCAAAGTCTTGTGCGATGGTTTAAACGTAAACATAAACAAAGCAGACATTGATCAATGTTATATGAAAAAAATAACAACAAAGCCATCTTCTAATGCTAATGCTACTAACAAAAATGTAAAGAGCACCAACACCAACATTCTTCGTGTAAAATTGGTTTCACAACTAATGAAGGAAAAGATCGTGAAAACAAAAAGAGAAAGAAGAGATCAGCTTACAACTAATCTATTTGATGCGAAAAGGAAATCAGAAAATATTTTTGTGAACGATTGCTTAACATATGAGACTCGCCAATTGCTAAACACGGCATTATCACTGAGGACTGAGATGGGATTTAAATATGTTTGGACTAAAAATGGGAGAGTTTATATGCGTAGGAGTGAGGGTGACAAGCCAGTAAGAATATTTTGTGCTGCTGATTTTGATAAAATATGAATATTAATAGTTCTATTTCTGTCCCTCCTTCTGTCCCTGAAATATGTGTTTATCCAGCCATTGCATCTAATTTTGTTGATAATTGTTTTTGTTTACATCAAAATATTCGTAGTTTAAGGAAAATTTTTTCATCTTTTTTAGCGCATATTGAAACATTTAATAGCTTACCTGTTGTTATTGTTTTGAGTGAGATTTGGATTTACGAAAATGAATTAAGTTTATATTATATTCAAGGTTATTCAATGTTTGCTAATTGCAATGAAGTATATGCCTCAGGTGGTATAGCTGTTTATGTAAGAGATGATATTTTTTGTGAAAGCTCAAAAGTTGAAATTGCAAGTGCGGATGTATTGAAGTTATCATTTTGTTATGAAAATGAAAGCTATGTCATGTATTGTATATATAGGCTGCATAGTTTCTGTAAAAGTATTTTCATTGATGAATTGAGCAATGTCTTAAGTATAACTAAGGCCAAGAACTTAATTTTATTAGGTGACATAAATATTGACATTTTAGATGAAACGGATAAAGATTCTGAAAATTATTTACTACTTTTGGCAGCTAATGGTCTTAAAAGTTACATTAACGAAGCAACTCGTGTGACAGACTCCTCTAGTACTTGTATAGACCACATATTTGCTAGGTTTAAAAATTACAAGAAATCTTCAAATGGAAAAGTGTATGATCTAATGATAACAGACCACAGAATGATAGCTATGACTAATTTTTTGAATTCGAACTTAACGCCCGTAATTACTTTTTACTAAATGAGTGCTTAAAATATGAGTTCTGGGATCCAGTGTTTTTAGAAAGTGACCCTTCTGATGCTTTTGATGTATTTTTTTCAATCTTAGAAAAGCATATCAAATCTTGTACATCTTCGTCAACCAAAAGTTCAAGGTTAAAGCATTTAAAGCCTTGGATGAATAAAGAGCTCCTCAAACTTCTAAATAGGAAGAATGCTTTTAGTAAAAAATGTAAAAAACATCCGCTTCAGACCTTTATTGAAAATTATTTATTGGAACGTGTCATTCAACACTAACTTTATAAGTTAAAGAATGATTACTATTTTTACTTCATTCAAATTGATTTAATTTGTATAATTGTATCTAGCTTTAAGTAATTTATTTGAATGAATAAAAAACAAAATGAAATGAAAATGAAATAAACTTCTTTACGAAAAAAAATGCAGAGTTGCTCACTTTTTTAAAAAAAAATTTATTTTTATTGCTTAATGTTGACCTCAAATTATTATAAAATAAAAAAAAAAAATATCAAAAAACAACCCCGATTTATTTAAAAAAAAAAAAGATGAAAATGATCTGTCTAGTATTTTTTTTTTAATGCAGGTCACACTCAAAGTGGGACACCTGCTGTTTTCTAAGAAAACTAACTGTAATTGCCACGTTATCTATATTATTTAGTTGCAGTTTTTGTAGAGCTTTCATTGTGATAGCATTAAAAAAAAAATCGAAATGTCAAGGCAAACAACCTATGAAGAAAGGCAAATTGTGATTTTCAATTACCAAAAAGGAAAATCCGTTCGCAAAATAAGTGAAGTTGTTAAAAAGGTAAATCTATGTTGTTTAGTGTAATAAAACGGTTTCGGGATGGTCGAATAGAAAATAAACCAAAAAGTGTTGAAACCAAAACAAACATTTGCGATAGAAATGTGCGGTTTCTTTTAAGAAAAATAAGAAGTGATTCTTTGCTGTCCGCTATTGGCTTTTAAAAAATGTTAAAGGACACTAAAAATGTTGACTTAAGGACAGAAAGAGTTCGCCGGTTTGTTAGGAGAAACAAATTGAGTGGCTGAGTTGCGCACAAAAAGCCGGTTATATCAGAAAAGAATAGGCGTTTAAGAATGCAATTGGCCAAAGAAATATCAGAAAAGAATAGTCGTTTAAGAATGCAATTCGCCAAAGAAAATGTGACAAAGGATATGAGTTTCTGGTCAAAGGTAAGTCGCATTTTGTTCTCCAATCATAATTCAGTCAATTCATTAAAAGTCCTTTTTACGGACGAAACCAAAACTAATCTTTTTGATTCTGATGTCACATGCTCTTTGGCGAATTGCATTCTTAGACGACTATTCTTTTCTGATATTAACGGCTTTTTGTGCGCAACTCAGCCACTCAATTCGTTTCTCCTAACAAACCGGCGAACTCTTTCTGCCCTTAAGTCAACATTTTAAGTGTCCTTTAACATTTTTTAAAGGCCAATGGTGGACAGCAAAGAATCACTTCTTATTTTTCTTAAAGGAAACCGCACATTTCTATCGCAAATTTTTGTTTTGGTTTCAACACTTTTTGGTTTATTTTCTATTCGACCTTCCCGAAACCGTTTTATTACACTAAACACCATAGATTTACTTTTTTAACAACTTAATTTATTTTACGAACGGATTTTCCTTTTTGGTAATTGAAAATCACAATTTGCCTTTCTTCAAAGGTTGTTTGCCTTGACATTTCGATTTTTTTTTTAATGCTATCACAATGAAAGCTCTACAAAAACTGCAACTAAATAATATAGATAACGTGGCAATTACAGTTAGTTTTCTTAGAAAACAGCAGGTGTCCCACTTTGAGTGTGACCTGCATTAAAAAAAAAAAAACTAGACAGATCATTTTCATCTTTTTTTTTTTAACAAATCGGGGCTGTTTTTTGATATTTTTATTTTATTTTATAATAATTTGAGGTCAATATTAAACAATAAAAATAAAAATTATTTAAAAAAGTGAGCAACTCTGCATTTTTTTTCGTAAAGAAGTTTATGGAAGATTTTATTTCTTAGGTGTGCCATTTTGAGTGTGAGTGACTGTATGTATGATTTGAGATCGATTGAAAGAAATGTGTGCCGCTACTGAGACAACTTCCACTTGTGATCGTGATGTGATTGTTGCTTTCGTAACACGAGATCTATCTGTTCATACACGTATTCAGCTTAATACAGGGTGCGCCAGAGAAACTTACTTATTTGAAAGTTCAATAAAAAAAAAGTACTTCAGTTATTGTTTTAAATTTTTTTTTATTTGAGAATACAATATCCCAATTTTTTTTTTTATGCAGTCTTAAAAATGACATCGGATAAATGGCGACCCCCATTGCGCATACACTGATGAAGTCGATTTTTGAAATTCGTATCCACTTTTCGCAGCATATCAATCGGTATGTTGGCAATGGCGTCGCGAATGTTGTTCTTGAGGTGTGCTATGATCCGTGGTCGATGAAACCACACGTTCCTTACGTTCATTTCTTCGAGTCTTGGAAGAAAAAATTCCTCGATCATGTTCCTGTAACGAGCTCCATTCACGGTAAATGCGCGTTCGTTTTCTTCAAAAAAATAAGGGCCAATCATTCCCATTACCGACATCGCACACCAGACAGTAACTCGCTCACAATTAAGTGGCATCTAGTGAAGCTCACGCGGACTTACACCACGCCAGGAACGAGTCTGTGAGGAGGAATTTCAAAGCGAGCGCGGAAGGCACGTTGCGTAGCAATCCGTTAGAAAAGAAGCTCTCAACGTTAGAAAAGTAGCTCTCAACTGCGAAGGCCCGCTGCTCTCTAGACCAGAGCATGATGGCAACTGACTGGAGGGAGAAACAAACTTGGGAACTTCCCCCTCCAGATGCGCCCCCTCTTGCCCTCTACCCGCCCAACTCACCGCGCGGGAAGTTTTTCAAATAAGTGTTATGTATTACCTATCTTTCGTTATGTACTTTTCGTCCATAAGTGAATACGTGATAAGACTCAAAGCCGCTGCTCAAGAGTGCTACTTTGGAGATTTTTTGGATAACTGGCCAGGCACTGCTGGTTCTGTCCCAACCATTAGCATCACGTCACCATCACCCGAGCCTGGAGCAGTTCCAAAAGAAGAAACCAGCAGCACAGACGTTAATTTGGGTGTGTACAAATTAAAAATATTAGACGATCAACTGTCTGATCGTTTTATAGTAGGCCTCAGGAACGAGAAAATTCAGCAGTTCCTTCTGGAGCACGACAATTTAACTTTTGAGCAGTACTGCACTAAGGCTTTGTCTATGGAGGCGTCTGAGAAAGCTTCATCATCAGTTCAAGCACCAGCCTTAACGAAAGCTGTGTACATCAAAGCCTACAAATCCGACAAGTCAAAATTTAACAAAAAACCACAGTCATCTCAGATGTCAAACAACAATTTCACACATCAAACTTCGCTCAGTACAACCCATCATAAGCCTAAGAGTCATGACAACCAATGTCCACGATGTGGGAGACCAGCTCATCAAAATTACCCAGCAGTGGATTGGGAATGCTTTACTTGTAATAAAAATGGGCACATTTCAATAATGTGTAAAGCAAAACGGATAAATAAACCAAACATACATGTAGTCAACAGTGTCAATGCTGTCAATCAGTCCCAACAGTGTGTCGTCTCGCTCAATGAAATAGAAGTCGTAATGGAAATTGACACCGGAGCGGAGCTGCAACGTCAATAATGAGCGAAAAATTATATAAATTAAGTTTCTCTAATTTTAGTCTGGAAAAAAATTTGCTAATCTAGTGTCTGTTCCAGGTAGTAAGATCGAGGAATTAGAAGTCATGGATTCCGAAGTTGAGTGTGCCGGTCGGCATTTTAACCTGCCAGTTGTAATCGTCAAAGGGGACAAGCCGAGTGTGTGTTTAATGGGTCGCGACTGGATTGATCAAATTTTCTCATGTTGGAGAAGCAATTTTGAAAGCATTTGCACAGTAAGTCAAGTTAATGACGATATTAATATTGTTGCGGAAATAAAGTCCAGATTTCCAAATATCGTCAATTCGAATTTAAAGTCGCCTATAGTCGTTTTTGAAGCAGACCTAGTCCTAAAAGAAGATGCGGTTCCTATTTTTCATTCAGCCTATAGTGTTCCTTTCAAATTAATAGACAAGGTTGCAGCAGAGATTGATCGGTTGATCAATGAAGGAATTTTAGTCAAAGTCTCCGTGAGTCGTTGGGCAAGTCCCATTGTTATTGTTCCGAAAAAGGATGGCACAATTAGGATTTGTGTTGACTGTAAAGTCACACTGAATAAGTGCATATACACTATGCACCATCCATTTCCAAAAATTCAAGAGATTTTTGCGGAACTTTCGGGTTGTTCACACTTTTGTGTGATAGATTTGACAGGAGCATACCTGCGAGTGAATGTCAGTGAGTCATCTAGGGATTTGTTGGTTATCAACACCTTTTTAGGGCTATTTGGTTACACTCGTTTAGTTCTCAGTGTAAGCCTGGTATTTTTCAGTCAATTATGAACAGAATCTTGTTGGGTTTGAAAAGAGTGAAGTGCTACGTGGATGATATTCTGATTGGAGGTTCGTCGGTTGATGAATGTAAGGCAACCTTATTTGTTGTTCTTCGTCGGCTTTCCGTGCACAATGTTCGGATTAATTTGCTGAAGTGCAAATTCCTGGCATCGTCAGTAAATTTTTTAGGGTACAATATTTCAGCAAAAGGCTTAAGTCCGAACGAAGAAAAGGTCAAGGCTATTCTTGAAGCACCTGCTCCCACCAACATTCAGCAATTAGAATCCTTTTTGGGCTTGTTGAATTTTTATCACCAATTTATACCTAACTTTGCAACGGTTTGCTATCTATTAAACTGCCTTAAACGTAAGGGGCAAAAATTCGTGTGGTCAGTGGAATGTGCGAAAGCATTTAAGACGTGTAAAGAGTTATTAGTCAGTAATGCAATCTTAGAACTGTACGACCCAGACAAAGAAATCACTGTGTCTACAGATGGCAGCCCATTTGGTGTAGGAGCAATTTTAGCTCACGTCGTACAAGGGGTTGAAAAACCAGTATTTTTTGCATCATGTACCTTGAGTGCATCCAAGCGCAACTACTCTCAGCTGCATAGAGAAAGTCTCGCAGTTATTTTTGCCATAAATAAATTCCACACGTACATTTATGGTCACAAATTTGTTTTGTGTACTGACAATTTAGCCATTAAAGAAATATTTAGCCCTGGTAAGCATAATTCGGCGGTTGCGGCTGCCAGGCTACAACGTTGGGCAATCATTTTGTCTCAATACCAATATAAAATAGTGTACAAGAGAGCCTCTAGTATGTGTCATGTAGATTTTCTTTCACGACATCCTTTAGACGTGAAGTCAGAAGTAGAACACGTTCCCATCAACTATTTTGGGTCTGAGAATTTACTTGATTTTGAATTGGTACAAAAAGAAACGTTTAGAGATCCCGTTTTACAATCAGTTTCAGAATTTCTTTGCCGTAATTGGCCCAAGGTGTTGGAAGATGTTGTCCGTCTGTTCTTCTTAAAAAGAGATCAACTTTGTTTAGAGGATCAGTGCGTCTTTTATAATCATCGTTTAGTCATTCCTCAAACATTGCGTCAGTCAGTTCTTGATGTCTTACACGAAGGTCATGTAGGAATAGTTCGTATGAAGATGTTGAGTAGGTCATACGTTTGGTGGCCTAATGTCGTTAAAGATATTGAAATGTTTGTCGGGTTTTGCAATGTGTGTAAACTAACGGAAAATGTGGCTAAAGAAAAGTGTAATGCTTCATGGCCAGAGGTATTTCAACCATTTGAGAGAATACATCTCGATTTTTTTCACATTTTTGGAAAAACATGCCTGTTAATGGTTGATGCGTTTAGCAAGTTTTTTGTTGTCAAGGTGATGAATTCCACAACATTGTCCTCCTTACTGAACAGACTCAAAGACATTTTCGTTATTTTTGGGTATCCAAAGTGCATAGTTACGGACAACGGTCCACCCTTTAGCGCATCTCTTTTTAGGGTTTATTGTCTTGAAAAGAAAATCGATTATAAGCCGACGCCACCGTATCACAGCCAAAGTAATGGTTTGGCAGAACGCGGTGTTCAAACGGCAAAAGCTTCTCTGGGAAAATTTGCGTTAACCAAGAACGTTAATACGAACTAAGAAGAGAATATATTCAATTTTTTAATGGTATACAACAATACTCCGTGCACTAATACTGGCAAATCACCTTCGGAGCTCATGTTCTCATTCAAAGCGCTTAAACCATTAGATTTTTTTAAATCCTAAAGTAAATGCAAGTTCAAAAAACATTAATACTAATGTAAATGAGTATACGAGTAAAACAAGCAATTTTTGTAAGAATCAAAAGCAAGACGTAATTAAAAATAATTTGTTTGCTGTAGGGGAGAAGGTTTTATATAGAAGTGAACTGAAAGACATTGTTAAATGGATACCAGCAGTTGTAAAAAAAAATATTAGCAGTCTAACGTATCTTGTGGAGTTGAACTCAAAAATTCGTTATGTTTGAGATTCAACAAGCTAAATTTCAGTTAACTTATATTAACTTTATTAAATTAATGAATTTGGATTCGAAACGTTGAGCTTCAGTTGAATTTGTAAATTAATTCGTTATTTAACATTTTACAATTGTAATTTAATATTTGGAACTTAATTATGAAGTTCATGCTCTCTTTTTCTCGTTTGCTTTGTGCTTAATTTCTTACCAAAAATCTTTTCTTGGCATGAGTGTTATCAATCACTTTGATCTTTAGACTTTTGTATTGCATGTAATGGTCAATGATGTGGTGAGTGCACACTGATAGCGTGTGTTCTCATTAAGCATTAGATTCCACAACTCACAACAACAATCCATTAATATGTGTGGGTGTAAGCAAGTTAAGAATTAGTATTCTGAGTTGGTTAATCGTTCACTTGGACCAAGATCGTTGTACGCGCCACATCATTCACCACTAGATGAAGTTCAACTGGATAAGTATAAATTTTATACTAAATTATAACTAAATTCATTGAAATATTTCGTTGTTAAATATATTTAAAACGTTTTACAGACTTTGTTCGTTTTATTGCAAAACATTGGTCCTTCTGAAGCCGAATCTTAAAAGAATCGTGATAAAAACATTGTTCTGCGTAACTTTTTCGAGAAAGAGAAAACCTCGTGTGCGAATCAATTAAATTGTGCGGTACTTGGACACTGATCGTTAATCGTCTTGAACATTCTGCTGGTGTGAAGAACTTTTTTAACTATAACGCGGTGTTATAATTTGTTGAGATACCTTGTTTGCATTTGAGGTACCGTACAGAGCGTGGTTTTTTCCTTGAAATCTTTAAATTCTCGATTAAGATTGACATTTTTTTTGGGTGTGGTATAAAATGAATGTACTGAAACAAAAACGTGGTAATGCGAAAGCATGTATAACGCGCGCGGTGGACTACATAGCCACAATCGAGCCGTCTACAACAATAGAACTACTTGAAATTCGGTTAGATAGGGTTGTAGAAGCTTGGAGTGAATTTTCGTCGCTCCATTATGAGTGCCTCCAACACGTTGAAGATGAAGAAGAACTTCAAATATTTTATTATGATTTCGGGAATTATGAAGCAAAATACTTCGAAGCCCATGCGGAGCTTAAAAAAGCAATTCGTGAAAGACAGTCGGTTGAAAATTCAGAGCCTAATAACCAAACCATGAGGTTAGACCACGTGGCTTCTCAACAAGGTGACATTTTGAAAGCACTAGACTCTTCTGCTAAAGATAAGGAAAAAATTAAACTACCTCCGATCACAATCCCTAAATTTTTTGGTGATTACAAAGACTGGCCATCTTTTCGCGATTTATTTTTGGGTTCAGTGGATACAAAATCATATCTGTCGTCAACTCAAAAGTTCCACTATTTGAAAACGGTGTTGGGTGGAACAGCGGCTGATCTCATTCAGCATATAAAAATTTCGGATGCTAATTATACTGAGGCATGGGATAGACTTGAAAGACGTTTTGATCGTGTCAATTTAATTGTCCAATCCTTTGTTCAAATGTTTTTATCACTTCCGTCGGTAGGCAATTCAAATGCTCACAATCTACGTAAGGTAACAGACGGGGCAGATGAAGTGGTTCGAGGGTTGAATGCGTTAAATAAAACAGGTCGTGACCCGTGGCTTATATATATTTTATTCGGTATGCTAGACAACGATACCAAGCAGGCGTGGTCAGAAGAAATCGGTTCTCGTGAAGATGAGTCGATTAACGAACTCATTGAATTTCTTGAAAGACGTTGTGATGCGCTGGAAGCCTGTGAAACTATCAATCGTTCAACCACATCGCGTTGAAAACAAGCGGGTACTATTCGAGCTCTAGTGTCTGAATCTGCAAACGTGAAATCACAATGTCCAATGTGCAAAGACTCTCATCAATTGTATAAGTGCTCTAAGTTTGCAGGGTTAGACATTCCGTCTGGTAGACTTTTTACAAAAAATAACTCGGTTTGTTTCTGTTGCCTGCGATCAGGTCATTCATCAAATAGATGTCGGTCGTCTTTTCGTTGTCGCGTTTGCAAAGCCCGTCATCATCACCTTGTACATCAAGATGACGGTACAAATTCGGCATCAGCTGGTAGCTCTTCAACATCTCTAAATTCAGCATTGAATCCTAGTACGGTTCCTCCGTTAGTTAGCAACCATTCGATGAAGTCAGGCCTTCGTGTGCAGACTATTCTGCCAACTATTCTTGCTAAAATTAAAAACAAATGGGATGAGGTTATTGAAGTCCGTGTTCTGTTAGATACGGGTTCACAGTCTTCGTTTATTACTGAGTCATTCACTCAACAGCTTGGTTTACCACGAACTCATGCCCGAATTCCAGTTATAGGGCTATCTTCAACTGATGCTGGATATACAAAGGGGTGTCTGTCGATAAATCTTCTTTCTCGTTTATCAGATTCGCAAGTATCAGTTGATGTTTTCGTGCTCAGTAAGCTAACGTCAAATTTACCGTCTAAATCATTTGATAAATCAACGTGGGAGTATATCAGAAATCTAGACTTAGCCGATCCTTATTTTAACACAAAAGGTCCGGTTGATATTATTCTTGGATCAGATAAAGTTTGGTCAATTTTAGAATCAGAGAAGGTTGTTGGACCATCTGGGAAGCCATTTGCTCAAAATACATCTTTTGGTTGGGTGACTTCTGGAGAATTATTGGATGTATAGATAATCACAATTATCGCGTATCGAGTTTTCAAGCGTCGGCTGATGTAGATGTTCTCTTGAAACGGTTCTGGGACCTAGAAGAGGTCAATTCGCGTTCACCTTTAGATACCTTCAATGATCCAGCTGAAAACCATTTCCGACAAAATTTCTCGCGATCTGTGGATCGAAAATACATTGTGTCTCTACCATTTAAAACACATAAGCCAAGTTTTGTTGGGACAATGAAGGCTGCGATGTCGCGATTACATTCGATGGAACGTAGGTTTCAAAGGGATTCTAATCTACAAACCAAATATTCGCAGTTTATGCAAGAGTATATAGACCTAGGGCATATGGAAGTAATCCCTCGCGAAGAAATATATAAGGACATTTCACTCCAATTTTACCTTCCTCATCACGCGGTACTAAAACCGGATAGTTCCACCACAAAACTACGCGTTGTGTTCGATGGCTCGGTTAAGGACTTGAACGGAAATTCGCTTAATAGCCATTTGTTAATCGGCCCACCAATTCAACGGGATTAAATCGGCGTGTGCTTGCGGTTTCGCCAACATCGGTTCGTGTTTACTGCCGACATAGTAAAAATGTTCCGACAAATTTGGGCATCCGAAAATGACTTAGATTACCAACGCATTGTTTGGCGTGAGTCTCCGACTGATGAAATTCAACACTATCGTTTGAAAACGGTAACATATGGTACCGCCTCGGCCCCGTTTTTATCGGTTCGGGTTTTACAACAAATTGCTCTTGATTATGAGTCGGCTTATCCAAATGCCTCTAGGGTTTTATTGAATGATGTTTATGTGGACGATGTTATGACGGGGGCAAATTCAATCGAAGATTTACTAAACTTACAGTCTGAACTCATTGCGTTATTGTCAGAAGCCGGTCTTCAACTAAGGAAATGGAGTTCAAACTGTTGGACTCTACTTGCGCGACATAATCCGGGCGATTGTGAATATTCGTTTGTTGATCCGGAACGATCGCAATCCCTAGTCAAGGTATTAGGAATGTTTTGGAATCCGTCTGCGGATGTCTTTTCGTATCGCATTACGTTACCTGGAGACCCCCCTGCAGTGACTCGACGAACATTGTTATCGGAAATAGCAAGAATTTTTGACCCACTTGGCCTTCTTGCTCCTTCAGTTATCTTGTTTAAAATAATGTTTCAAAAACTTTGGTCCTCAGAATTAAAATTGGATTGGGATGATCCCCTTCCAGCGAAACTTTCTGATGAATGGCTCGCATATCGAAAACACTTGTCATGTTTTGAACAAATCCAAGTTCCGCGAAATATATTTTCATACGAAGATGAAATAGAACTGCACGGGTTTTCGGATGCCTCGATGCTTGCTTATTCTGCGGTCGTATATGTAGTATCAAAACATTCTGATAACATAACAAAAATAACAATCGTTGCTGCGAAAACTAAGGTAGCTCCTGTTAAACCTGTCTCTATTCCGCGTCTCGAGCTTTGCGGGGCCCTTTTATTAATAACTATGGTTAAATCATCTTTAAAGAAATTGAAATTTAATCAAACAATCGCTTGGTGTGACTCAGAAATAGTGTTACATTGGCTATCTTCACCTCCTCGTCGCTTTACAACTTTCGTCGCGAACCGCACCGCAGCAATTTTAGAAGTTTTACCAAGGAGCTGTTGGCGCTATGTTCCATCGGAATCGAACCCTGCTGATTGTGCGTCCAGAGGTATTTCACCATCGGTTCTTTTTCAGCACTCAATTTGGTGGAATGGTCCAACCTGGCTTGCAGAACCTGAAGTGCAGTGGCCCAAATCTGAATTGTCTGCAAAGGTATTCAACAATGAAGTGCTGGAAGAGAGGTCAGTTGTAAGGCATGCACTGGTCATGGCGTTTGATAATCATGTCTTCGAAGACCTCATTAAAAAATTCTCGTCGTGGTTTCGGTTACTGAGAGTTACTGCTTACGTTATGCGATTTATTTCAAACCTAAAATAACCATCTGTTAGAGTTTGTCAGGGACTTTCGTATACAGAAATTCGGAGCGCGAAAATAGCTATTTTGAAATTTATTCAATGGAACGCATATCCAGATGACATTCAAACTCTGAGAACAACAAGTCAGCTGCCTTCAAACTCTAAACTGCTGCGATACTCAGCCTTTCTCGATAATGAAGGATTGCTTCGCGTTGGGGGACGAATAAAATCTGCATCTGTTTCATTTAATATTAAACATCCTATTATCGTACCGAAATATAACCCAATTTCTAATCTCATTATTTCAGACATACATACCCGATTCATGCATGCTGGAATATCTGAAACCTTCGCGTTTGTACGGCAGGAATTTTTGATAATGGGCAGTAGGAATCTTATTCCAAAAATCATCCATCAATGCCACAAATGTTTTATGCAGAGTTAAGTTAACCAGTCAACAGATAATGGGTGATCTCCCATCTTGTCGAATACAACCCACTCGCCCATTCACAAATACAGGGATAAATTATGCTGGCCCATTGACAATACGGTTATCCCGCTGCCGAAAGGCTAAACATTCGAAAGCATACATAGCATTATTTGTATGTATGAGTACGAAGGCAATACACTTGGAGCTAGTGAGTGACCTCACCACAGATGCCTTCATTGCAGCATTTCGTCGATTCATCTCTCGTCGGGGTAAATGTTCGAACGTCTACAGCGACAATGGGACAAACTTTCAAGGAGCTCGCCGGTGTCTTAACGAGATGCATAAATTAGTTATGGCACAAGCCCACAATGATGTCATCACTAACGTTCTGGCCAGGGATGGGATCACGTGGCATTTCATTCCTCCGTCTGCCCCACATTTTGGTGGATTGTGGGAGGCAGGCGTCAAATCAGTGAAAGTTCATTTGCGTCGCGTTATAGGAGGGTCAATTTTGACATTTGAAGAACTATACACTTTATTGACACAAGTAGAAGCCATACTAAATTCTCGTCCTTTGTGTTCATTGTCCGATGTTGATTTAAATCCATTAACCCCAGCTCATTTCCTTGTAGGTGAACCACTCACAGCTGTTCCTGAACCAAGCCATATTGCAACTCCTACCAACCGCCTGTCGACTTGGAATCATATCCAGAGCATGGTACAGGGCTTTTGGAAGCGTTGGCACGCAGAGTACTTAACATCTCTACAAGAACGACCGAAGTGGCAAAAGGTTACCATCAACTACAAACCTGGGGACTTGGTGGTAGTCAAGGAACCAAATCTGCCCCCGACGAAGTGGGTCTTAGGCAGGATATTGTCCGTCAACCCTGGCTCAGATCAAAGGGTGCGAGTGGCCAAGGTGCGAACAGCAGCAGGAACATTTGTTCGTCCTATTTCGAAACTGGCTTTGCTTCCAGTGTCCTGAAACTCGTTCCAGGGGGGGCGGCATGTTTGAGATTCAACAAGCTAAATTTGAGTTAACTTATATTAACTTTATTAAATTAATGAATTTGGATTCGAAACGTTGAGCTTCAGTTGAATTTGTAAATTAATTCGTTATTTAACATTTTACAATTGTAATTTAATATTTGGAACTTAATTATGAAGTTCATGCCCTCTTTTTCTCGTTTGCTTTGTGCTTAATTTCTTACCAAAAATCTTTTCTTGGCATGAGTTATCAATCACTTTGATCTTTAGACTTTTGTATTGCATGTAATGGTCAATGATGTGGTGAGTGCACACTGATAGCGTGTGTTCTCATTAAGCATTAGATTCCACAACTCACAACAACAATCCATTAATATGTGTGGGTGTAAGCAAGTTAAGAATTAGTATTCTGAGTTGGTTAATCGTTCACTTGGACCAAGATCGTTGTACGCGCCACATCATTCACCACTAGATGCAGTTCAACTGGATAAGTATAAATTTTATACTAAATTATAACTAAATTCATTGAAATATTTCGTTGTTAAATATATTTATAACGTTCTACAGACTTTGCTCGTTTTATTGCAAAACACGTTATGTTCAACAGAATCAACTAAAAAAGCAGTTTAACTCGAAATTTCAAGCTCGACCTAGGTTCTCGAATTATGACAAGCCAAAGAATTGTCAGATAAAGTGTTGTGCAATAAAGATCAAAGTCAGAAACCAATAGCTTTAAGGAAAGCTCAACGAGCAGCTTCTAGATCAGTTAAATCATATAAGTGTTGAAACTTATGTAATATTATATTATGCCCATTGTAAGAGGTGTCTTAAATTTGAGTGGTAGAGAGTGTTATGTATTACCTATCTTTCGTTATGTATTTTTCTCATAACGTGAACGTCACCTCATTTAACTGTGACAACACGCAAGTAAATACCTATGTACTTGTCAACAAGTAACGTGTGTCAAACACCACGTGGTCACTCAAGTTTAAGTCGTCCTCCAGTTAAGAACTTTATAATCATTCTACCTTAAATAAACTTATACTTCGAATTACACGAGTCAGTGTTCTCATTTTCCGCTCCGAGACAGAACAATTAGTGTCAGTGAAATTACTATCCCCACTTTATTTTCGAATTTCAAACTGGTTTTGAAATCTGAAATTAAAGTGGTGTTTGTGAAATCAGATTGAGGACAGATGCCGTGGTCTGTGTGTGGTTTGGCCTCTTGTTTTTTCTCCTATGTGGTGTTAGGTCTATCGATATTGTTTTGTTTTTTGGTGGCAAACAGCACTGAATCGTCATTTTCACAGGTGTTCCGACTAGGTTTATTTCTAAATTCGAAAAAACTAGGAAAAAACTAGTTTAAAAGAAAACACACAACTTCACTTTTTCACTTTCAAATTGCTTGTATTTAATTGCTTCCAGAATTTTTTGTCATATGACCTTTTGTATGACCTTCATTAATTTTTCATAAACATTCTCAGCCGTATTTATAATCGCATTTTAAACTCCGCTAAACTTTAAAACACGCTTATTCGTTGAATAAAACAAAAATCGTATTTATAATCATTTTTCGTCAGTGAATAAGGGCTGATTAGCTTAAACGCAGAAATGCGTGTTTTAAGCGTGTTTTAAGCGTGTCTTAGCGCATAAATGTCATTTGATTTTGAGTATTGAGTTGTCATTCAGGGGTTTATTTACAACTTTGAGAATCTTAAAAATAACTAAAATGGAAATGTACTCAAATTACATTAACTTTATAAATAATTTGGATGTAGTAAATGTGTTTTCAATTGACAGAAATGTGCATTGTTTTCCTTTTTTGTAAATTGGTTTCTTACAAGTTTTCCAGTTCGGAAACGTTTTTGATTTTCCCTTTTTGGATAAAACAACAAAATTAAAGCCAAAGTATATTGCGTGACTTACATTTTATCTTCCATAGGTAAGAAAATATAAACAAAAACAAATTTCTGTTGTCAGTTTTAACCATTGAGAAACCAAATAAGAGAGTTTCGTTATGATTTTGACATAAGGGATGATTAACTAGTATGGGCGAAAAAAAGGATTATAAATAAGGATTTTTTATTCACTGATTAAAGTCTTAATAAGTTCTTGTTCACTACATAACTAATATGCGTTTTAAGCGTGTTTTAGCGAAATCTAATAAATACGGCTGTCTATGTTTTCGTTTACATTTATTTGACCTAAATATGTTGTGGAATGTATGTTAAGCATTGTTTATTTAGGCTGTATTTAATTCCATTCAGTTCCCGCCTCCAAAAAATTCGAAATCTCATCTTTTACTTATGGTGCACCCTGTCAACAAATATGCACTGTAGTACCGACGACGTTCAGCGAATACTCCACAGATGGCCTTTGACATTTGACTGCCTTCCGTAATTGGTATAAATATTGACTGATGAACGGTGGTACTCTTCTTTCTCATAGTGTACATGTAACGAGACAGAGTAGAAATTAGTACATTAAAATAAACAGAAATGGACAACACGAAAGACTAGTACAAGAGACACCAAACAGAAATTTAGGAATGTTGCCTCTCATTTTGACATGCATACTGCATTGGTTGTATGCTACTAACTTAGGTGGGCATTACAGTTCGGGGTGAACCTGGGCCTCAACCAACATCCTTCTATAACGATTTCGATTTCGGGCAAGCTCTCTCCAGTTTCGCACTCCAACTCGATTGAGGTCTTCATCCACTTGATTGCGCCACCTAAGACGAGGTCTTCCCCTTCCGCGATTTCCCTGCAATGTGCTTTCCAACACCCGACGAGCCGGAGCGTTTGGGTCCATCCGCTCTACATGGCCCAACCATCGTAGCCTCGCGATGCGTACTCTTCTGGCTATGCCCATGTCGCGGTACAGCTCATACAGCTCGTTGTTGTATCTTCTTCTCCACACATTGTCTTCGCATACGGGACCAAAGATCATTCGGAGAATTTTTCTTTCGAAACGACCAAGGGTTTCCTCATCCGCTTTCGATAAAGTCCATGCTTCCGCGCCGTAAAGCAGGACTGGGATGATCAAGGTCTTATACAAGGTCACCTTGGTTTTTCTAGAGAGGGTTTTGTTTCTCAATTGCCTTCTTAACCCAAAGAAGCAACGGTTGGCAAGAGTTATTCTCCGTTTGATCTCCGCACTGATGTTGTTGTCTGTGTCTACAGCGGATCCTAGGTAGACGAATTCCTGTACTACCTCGAAGTTAAGTCTGTAAATTGTGACGTTTTGTCTAGTTTGTCGATGTTCTGTGTCCTTGTTTGATGACAACATATACTTCGTTTTGCCCTCATTAACCATCAAACCCATTTTTGCCGCTTCTGTTTCAATACTTGCAAAAGCACCTATGACATCACGCTTATTTCTTCCCACTACGTCAATATCGTCTGCGTAGGCGAGTAATTGTACAGACTTTTGAAAGATTGTTCCTCTGGTGTTGACGTTAGAGTTTCTTACAATCTTTTCAAGTATGATGTTGAAGAAATCGCATGACAGTTTGTCCCCTTGCCTAAAACCATCAAAGGTCTCGGTGAGTTCTTTACCGACCTTGACGGAGCAGCGTGAATTCTCCAAAGTCATCCTGCATAGTCGTACGAGTTTCGCAGTGATCAGTGATCAGAGTCCAAAGATCATTTCCTTTTCTTTAATAAAGGGCCTACAGAAGGTAACTATCGTACTTGCATTTTATCAAAGACAAATTTAAATCTCTTCCTTCTAACCCCTCACAGTAGTAATGATTTGACAACAGTGAAGTGCGAGCGAGAAGGGGCGCCACCCCTAATCCTGGCCTCCGTCTACATGCCGGGCGATGCAACCTCCAACCCCCCGCCGGCAGCTGTTGCAGAATTGGTCGCCACAACTAAAAGAAATGGCTGGGACCTCCTCATGGGCTGTGATGCTAATGCCCATCATATACAGTGGGGTAGTACAGACACGAACGAAAGAGGTGAGTCACTTTTTGAATATATTATTGAGAACAACCTGATAATTATGAATAGAGGTAGAGAACCAACATTTATAACAAAGGTAAGAAAAGAAGTGTTAGACGTTACACTTTCCACCAACTCTGGTACGCTAGTAACCAGTAATTGGAGGGTCTCCAACAACGTAACCTTCTCAGACCACAGAATGATAACATTCGAAATAGAACACAAATCTGAAAACTTTATCCCTTATAGAAACCCTAGGAAAACTGACTGGGGTCTCTATAACCAAAAACTGGCCCTAACTCTCAGCCAGAACAATAATCAGCCTTTGCTTAACTGCCTAGCCATAGAGACACAGGTAAACAAGCTAACGTCAGACATAATCAATGCCTACGAAAGCTCATGCCCGTTATCCAAAGGGAAAGGTAGATCCAACCCCATATGGTGGACAAACGAACTATCGATCCTTAGAAGGAACTCTAGGAGGCTCTTCAATAGAGCAAAATTTAGCAACCTTTCGGCTGACTGGGACCTATACAAGATCAGTAAAAATGAATACAAAAATAGAACTACCTATGCAAAAAGAGCAGCCTGGCGCAACTTCTGCTCAGATATTGAGTGCACAAATGACGCAGCAAGGCTAAGAAAGGTCATGTCCAAGGTCCAAAATTCCCCTAGTTTTCTTAGAAGACCTGATAACACATGGACTGACTCATGCTCAGAAACCCTAGAGTCACTCATGAACACCCACTTTCCAGGGTGTTCTCAAATGACATCCCCAGAACGCGGAAACCCTAACGCTAACGTTATATCTAACGCTAACGTTATATCCAGCATAGGAAATTTATTAGTAGATAATAGGAAGGTAATGTGGGCCATTGACTCATTCTCAGCATACAAATCTGCAGGTCCGGACGGTATCATTCCAATGATGCTCCAAAGCCCTAAAGACTTGATTGTGCCGATTCTAGTGGAAATTTTCAGAGGTTGTCTAAACCTCACCTTTATTCCAACTAGTTGGAGGGAAGTTAAAGTCATTTTTATTCCCAAAGCCGGTAAGCCCTCACACACTGAACCCAAAGATTTCAGACCAATAAGCCTATCCTCCTTTCTACTTAAGACCCTAGAAAGACTTATAGAAACGCATATCCGAACAAAACTGAATAACAATGTGATCTCCACAGCCCAACATGCATATATAAAGGGCAAATCAGTGGAGACTGCACTTCATGAAGTAGTCGGAACCATTGAACAGTCAATCCAATATAAAGAGTATACGTTGGCTGCATTCCTCGATATAGAAGGGGCCTTCAACAACGTTGAATACAGTGCCATTCGCATGGCATTAAGTTCCATAAATATCGAGCCAACGCTATCAAACTGGATCGACTCCATGCTCCAAACGAGAATAGTAAAAGCAGTAATGGGTGCAAGTACCCTAAAAGTCAAAACATGTAGAGGTACACCTCAAGGAGGAGTGCTATCCCCGCTACTCTGGCTCCTAGTAGTTAACCAAATCCTGGTTAAACTTGACAGGAGCGGAATAAAAGCAGTAGCCTATGCCGATGACATCGTCATCATGACTTCGGGAAAATTCACAACCACCCTTTGTGAACTTCTCCAGACAGCTCTAAACAAGCTCACCAGCTGGGCAAAAAACTGTGGGCTAAACGTCAACCCTACTAAAACAGAACTTGTTCTGTTTACGAGAAAACGTAACATTCCAGATATACTTCCTCCCTCCATTAATGGTATACCAATAAACTTATCTGGTACGGCAAGATATCTCGGAATTGTCCTTGATCGTAAACTTAACTGGAAAGAAAATTTAAAAGAAAGAGAAAGGAAAGCTCAAATCGCTTTCTACACTTGTAGTAGAATTTTTGGGAAAAAATGGGGACCTGGTCCCAAAACCATTCACTGGATGTATACATCCATAATAAGACCAATCCTAACATATGCCTGTCTAGTCTGGTGGCCATCATTAGAGAAGGCTACAAACCTTAAGACCATGACCAAAATCCAAAGGCTTGCATGCATTGGCTCAACTAGTGCCATGAGAACAACACCAACTGCAGCTCTGGAAACCTTCCTGTCGCTAGCCCCCCTAGACCTTTTTACTAAGGAGATGGCGGCCAAAAGCGCACTGCGACTCAAACAATGCAACAATTGGAAAACAGGCATATCAGGCCATAGAACCATCATGAACCATACAAACATAGACATTCAAACAGACTATACCCCCCCGCATATTGACTTCAATCCAGTGGCCCTAACAGTCTTTCCGACAAGAGAAAGCTGGGAGGAAAACAGGGTTATAAAAGAAAATCACATTTCCGTCTTCACAGATGGTTCCAAAACGGACGAAGGGGTAGGGTCAGGTATCTTCTCAGACTACCCCACCATGAATAGATCAATAAAGCTTCCCGACTTCTGCAGTGTCTTTCAAGCAGAAGTACTTGCAGTGTGCGAAGCCGCGAAGCACTTAGCTACGCAAAACCTGATCAACAAAAATATTGACTTCTTTATAGACAGTCAAGCGGCCATTAAAGCTATCTCATCCATTATCACAAAATCCAGACTAGTAAACTGCTGTCGCAGTAACCTAAGACTGCTCAGCGAAACAAACACAGTTAGTTTAACCTGGGTTCCAGGACATCGTGACATAATTGGTAATGAAATGGCGGATAAGCTAGCTAAAATCGGGTCAACACTCGAACCCAGCGAAGCGAACACCTCAGTTCTAAGGCCACTTGAGCAAGAAAAAAACAGAATCAAACACAATTTTCTAAAAACCGCCAATGACAGGTGGTCTTCTTTAGAAACATGCCGAGTCTCTAGAAACCTTTGGCCAGATATTTCCAAGAAAAAAACAGAATTTCTACTCCAGCTAAGCAGACCTCGGCTCTCTCTGTTGATTGGCATTCTCACGGGACACAACTCGTTGGGTACCCACATGATGAGAATGGGCATTAGCACATCCGACTTATGTAGAGGATGCCAAGATGAGGAGGCAGAGGAGGGATCATTCCACTTCCTCTGTGAGTGTCCTAGCTTGGCCCACACTCGGAAAAAAACCCTCGGAGAATACTTTTTCGACGAACTGGGCGACATCTCAAATCTCCCACTGAGCAACGTCCTGAAATTCACTCAGGGCTCCAAATGGTTCAGTGGGAGTTCCCTACCACAATAACCATTTACACTTCCAATTCTCCCATTTCCTCATCCTCTGTTTTCCCGGGGAGCACAATGGATCCTAGAGATCCGAGTGAGGTGTTGCCACTTGTGGCTGCACCCCCCATTCAACCTAACCTAACCTTCGCAGTGATGCCGAAACTAGACATGGCTCTGTACAGCTCGTCTCTGTAAATACTGTCATACGCGGCCTTGAAATCGATAAAGAGATGATGAATATCGATATTATATTCGAGTGTTTTCCAAGAAATTTGGTCTATTGTTGACTTCTCTGGTCTAAAACCACATTGATAAGGACCTATCAAGTTGTTGACGTGGAGTTTCAAGACCTTATAAGCGACACTAAGTAGGCTTATCCATCTATAATTGGCGCAATTGTGAGGGTCTCCCTTCTTTAGGTTTGGGCATACGATACTGAGGTTCCATTCATCGAGCATGCTTTATTCCGACCATATCATGCATCATTTTAACCTGTTCATGATTATTTCCTTGTTGCTTTAACGAATTTTTCGGTGAAAAGATTTCTGAAGCGATGTAGATAATATCCGGTTCACGTTAAAGTTTTGAAGCAATGATAAGTGAGTTTTCAGAGAAAGACTCTAGTATCATGTTGTTCAGCTTTTAACGAAGTGGTGATGCGTTTGTTGATTTTCAGCTTTTTTAATGATTTTTGTTGAAATAAAACTTTGATTTTGTTTTGTGATTGATTGATAGCGACGGTTTTAAATCAGCGTACTATCTTCGGTGCCTTGATTTGACGGAGCAACAACATAATTTTGTTATTGGACGCTTTAAGCATCCGTTCTTTGTCTTCAAGGTGACGACTCGGATGAGTCCGTCTGATCCAGGATGCGTCTCGATGATTCTGGCCATGTTCCAGTACGTTGCTGGGAGACGCTCATCCTTGATTAGAACCAAGTCACCTACCTTTGGAACTTTTTCTGTCTTCGTCCATTTTGGGCATTGTTGAAGCCTGCAAAAGGTACTCAGAATGCCACTTCTTCCAGAATTTTTCAGCCAGGACCTGTGTTCGGAAACGAACTGAATATTGCAAAATACATAAATAAACATTAAAAATAAACAGAGCAAATACAGTCCACAAATATATACGTCAAAAGAATTGTAAACAAAAACATAGAATCTTATATACTTAAATTAATGTTGTTACTATACACAAAGTCATATGACTAAATTCATAATACAAATTGGAAATACAAAATCAAAGTGGTTAAAAGTGAATTTTGGTGTGTTTTAATTTTTAGAATTCTTTCTTACGGAAAATTTCTAAGGTTATATTTTTCAAGCAAAGACAATTACATTTGGTCCTTTCGAACCGTTTTAACGAACAATAACATTTAAAAACATTAAAGTGTGTACAATAAAGTGTGTGTGCGCGATTATACTCAATTTACGATTGATATATATACATAAATAAACCAATAGTGCGAACAATTTTCGAAAACTCTTGTGTTTTTTAAATAAATTAGCTTCGTGTAGCTAGATATCGAGATCGAGATTTAAAACATTTTAAAGACAACGTAAATCTACAACAAACTTATTCTACGAATAATCAACGTCCAGCGAAGATCATCATCTTTATAAAGATATACATACAGACGGCAGCAGTTCCAGAAAAGGCAGTAAGTTTTACTTGTTCAGTGTAGTAAACTTGTTGATTTTATTTATATCTATAAAATAAAGAAATATTTTTATAAACATGGCTCAAAATAAAAATTTTAAGTATGGGGAGCTGCAAAAAATGCTGCTTAGCAAAATTATCAAAGATCTTACAAACTACAAAAAGTCGCCAAAGGACCGCAAGGTGACAGCATATGCTTCAGGTCGTTTGTCGATGCTGGAAGCAGATTTGGCGTCTGCAAAATCGTATCACGAAGCCATTTTCGGTGCCGGGATGCTGGAAGAAGAGCTGAAAAAGGAAGAATTAATGGTGGTGTATGAACAAATTAATGAGTTATATTTTGAATACCGTGCCGAGTTGGTGGATACTTTGGAAAAGTGCGCTACAGCGAAAGCAGCACAAGTAAAAACGGTTGCTCCGCCCACTGATACTGCCGCTGTTGCTGCGTCGCATTCGGGTATTCGGCTGCCAAGAATCGATCTTCCCAAGTTCGATGGTTCATACACCACCTGGAGAGCTTTCCAGGACAAATTTCAGGTTCTGGTGCATCAAAATAAATCGATAGACGATATCGACAAACTGCATTTTCTACAGTCCTGTTTGGTGGGTGATGCCGAACGGTTTTTACAAAACCTATCGGTGGAAGCAGCGTCTTACGACAAAGCTTGGGAGCTGTTAAAAGACAGGTATGACCATAAGCGCATTCTGGTCCACATCCAAATGCAGAATTTGTTTGGTCAGCCGTCCTTGAGTCGCGAAACTGCTTCGGGTATTCGTGACTTGTTGTACACCACCCGTGAATGTGTTCTTGCGCTGGAGAACATGGATGTGCCAGTTTCTGAATGGGATACGGTGTTGATTTGGTTCTTACTCCAGAAACTTCCCAGTGCGTGCCAAAAACTGTGGGAAGAAAAATTAGGTAACCGGAAAGACTTACCGAGTTTTAAGGAGTTCACCGAATTTTTGGAGACGAGGTTCCGGACACTTGAAGTTGTGGGTCAGCAGGAGCTTGGTGCAGCGTCAAGGAACAAGGAAGAGCCAACCGCCAACAAAGGGCCACGTGTTCCAGCCAATCCAAAGGTGTACCACAGCAAGCAAGTCGTGAAGCAGCCGTACAAACCAGCAAGGACGAGTTTCGTTGAGCCATTAAGGACGAATTCCGGCGAGCAGCTCGCATGTAAGTTGTGCAACCAAGGCAAACACACGTTGCGAAAGTGCCAGCGCTTCTTGAACATGGACAACATGGGGCGTAAAGATGCTGTTCGCAGGTTGAAGGTGTGTGAGAATTGCTTGTCTTACGGGCACTTTCTCCGTGACTGCCAGAGTGTTAGTTCGTGCTACTTTTGCCAACAAAAGCACCACTCGTTGCTGCATTACAATGCACAAAATGGCATGTCACAACCGCGACAACAACAACAACCTTCAACGAGTTCGAGAAACATGGCATCCAGAGGTTTTCAGGCTCCTCTGAACAGAAACGCGTCGGAGTTCCAGCCAACAGGAGAACAGCAGCAGCTCCAATCAAATGGACAAACTTTTAATTACCACGCGTCGCATGGTGATGGTCATCACCAGGTGCTTCTAGCAACGGCAGTAGTAAAGGCACGAGCAGCAGACGGGCGATTGCACCTCTTACGAGCGCTGATCGACACAGGCTCAGAAACGTCGTTCATCACCGAAACTGCCGCACTACTGTTGAAGTTAGAAAAGCGGCGCACCATTGCCGAAGTATCTGGGTTAGGGTTGGTCAGCAGTGGCACTACGCAGCACTCCGTCGAAGTGCGCTTTGCTTCCCGCCACTCGACGTTTGAGACGGCCGTCCAGGCTTTGGTTTTCAAGTCGCTGACTGGCCTTCTCCCGGCCCAACGAGTGATACACGGCAAATGGCACCACCTCAAGGGTCTTTCGTTAGCAGATCCCCATCTCTACGAACCTGCACCCATCGATTTACTGCTGGGAAGTGATGTTTGTGCGCAAATCCTTTTGCCGGACGTAAGGCGACCTCAGGATGGTATCGGTCCCATAGCACAAAACACCGAGCTTGGATGGATAGTTTTGGGCAAGGTCGCAGTAGAAGATCCCCAGCGAGTTCGAAGCTTCGTGCAGTTTGCGGATTTGAATTCTCAACTGGAGAAGTTTTGGGAGATCGAGGAAACCCCGTTTCATAACCTGGAAACAGAAGAAAACATCGCTTGTGACGACCATTTTGAACGATATACCAAACGCTTACCTGATGGGCGATATGAGGTAAAGCTGCCTTTCAAAGAGGACGGCGTTCCTGCGATGGGATCGAGTCGGCAGAGCGCCTTCCGGCGTTTTCTTCATCTTGAAAAACGGCTGGATGCAGATCCAAAACTTCGTGCGGAGTACACAAAATGTATACGGGAGTATGAAGAACTCCACCATATGGAAGAGATTGATGCGAATGATGCAGTTTTGCAGACTCCATTCCATTATTTCTTACCGCATCATGCGGTGTTTAAGGAAGCGAGCTCCACTACGAAGCTGAGAGTAGTGTTTGACGCAGCGGCGAAGGCTTTGGATGGGAAATCCCTCAATGACCGTCTTCTTGTGGGTCCAAAGTTGCAGTCGAGTATCATAGATCTCGTACTAAAATGGCGGACTCATCGTGTCACATTCACGGCCGACATTGAGAAGATGTATCGGCAAATATTGGTTAGCCTCCCAGATCGATACTACCAGCTAATAATGTGGAGAGAACAGAAGGTTTCGCCACTACGATTCTTCAAAATGAATACGGTCACTTTCGGGACAGCCAGTGCACCATATCTTGCTATCAAGATTTTGAAGAGAGTTGCCGAGGACGAAAGTGGAAATTTTCCGGAAGGGGCGAAGGTTGTCCGTGAGGACATGTACGTCGACGACCTCATCAGTGGAGCGGACTCTGTCGAAGAGGCGCGCATAAAACGCGACGAAGCAAGGCAACTTTTGGCTTCTGCAGGCTTCCACTTACGAAAATGGACGAGCAACGTCAAGGAACTCGTGGATGATGTTCCGGTACAAGACCGGGAGTTAGATTTTGAACTGCCGTTCAATACTTCGGAGCATGTTAAGACGCTCGGCATCAAATGGTTTCCTGTTGATGATTACTTTTCTTACCAGAACCTGCAGCCATCAAAGGAAGCAACAACAAAAAGGGCTATGTTATCGACGATTGCCAAATTGTTCGACCCACTTGGCTGGATATCGCCGTGCATCATCACGGCAAAACTTATGATGCAGAGACTCTGGGAAATCGGCTGTGATTGGGATGATCCAATTCCACCAGCGTTGAGGAAAGACTGGGAAGCTTTTCATCGAGAACTTCCTCAGATCGAACAGCTTCGAATTCCACGGTGGACCCAGATGAGTAAGAACAACAAGGCGATCGAGTTGCATGGTTTCTGTGATGCGTCGATGAAGGCTTTCGGAGCAGCGGTGTACGTTCGTGTCTTGGATAGCGATGACAACATCCATGTCAACCTGCTTTTGTCAAAGACGAAAGTAGCACCAAATCAGCGGACGATCACTCTTCCCCGTTTGGAGCTTTGTGGTGCTGTAGTTTTGGCGCAATTGATGCAGTACACCAAAGAAGTTTTGGCCATCCCCGATGTCAAAACATATACTTGGACGTATTCAACTATTGCGCTCGCCTGGATAAAGGCCACTCCCGCTAGATGGACCACGTTCGTGTCCAACCGAGTGTCAGAGATCCAGCGGTTAGTGGGGATCGATTGCTGGGGACATGTTGCAACGCATCATAACCCAGCCGATCTGGCGTCCAGAGGTGTGTTTCCGTCGGAACTGAATTCATTGGAGCCATGGTGGAAGGGTCCAGAATTTCTTCGTCATCAATGGGTCTTCGATATCCCACATCAACCTGTTGATAATGAAACGGAAGAGGAGCAACGTACTGTGAAGGTACTTAACGTTCGGGTCAACCACAGCGACAGTATATTGCAAACCATATATGACTGTTCGAGTCTTCTCAAGCTCGTTCGAGTCGTCGCTACCTGTCTTCGTTTTGTGGCTAGATGTCGTAGTTAATTGGTAGCTAATGTGGGTCCACTTACTCCAAGTGAACTGGAAGCAGCGCGCATTGTCGTCGTCAAGACAGCGCAGAAGGAGATGTTTAAGACGGAGATCCAACAAATCGCGGATTCATCCCAGATCCCAAAATCCCTTAGTGCGTTGAACGCATTTCTTGATGCAAATGGGATTTTAAGAGTTGGAGGGCGCTTGGAAAACTCTCTCCTCGCCTATGAAGCGCAACACCCCATACTGCTGCAGAACAACCACCACTTCACAAGACTGGTTGTGAGAGATGCCCATAAAAACACTCTGCATGGCGGCATCCAGCAGATGATCAGTTATATCCGCCAACGATACTGGATTGGGCAGATAAGAAGGAGTGTGAAGTATCAACTGCATAGGTGCACTTCTTGCTACCGGCAAAAGGCATCAGAAATGCCACAGCTGATGGGAAACTTACCTGCTGCTAGAGTTCAGATGTCTCGACCTTTCAGCCACACCGGTGTCGACTATGCTGGTCCCATCGAAATCAAAAGTTGGAAAGCACGCGGTGCTAAAATACTGAAGGGATACTTTGCAGTGTTCATTTGTTTAGCAACAAAGGCCATTCACTTGGAAGTCGTGTCAGATCTGACAACCCAAGCGTTTTTGGCAGCATTTCATCGTTTTACTGCAAGAAGAGGAAGCTGTCAACAGGTTTACAGCGACTGTGGAACCAACTTCGTCGGTGCTAACAACGAATTAGCAAAAATGTTGAAAGAAGCTACGCATGATTGGAAGGAGATAGCCGAAAAGCTTGCAAATTGCGGTACTCATTGGCACTTTATTCCTCCCGCTTCTCCACACTTTGGTGGTTTATGGGAAGCAGGTGTGAAATCTGTCAAGCACCATTTAAAAAGAGTTGTCGGAACTGAAAGGCTCACATTCGAGGAGCTCGCAACGCTTCTAACACAAATAGAAGGGTGTTTGAATTCGAGGCCCTTATGCCCTCTATCCGATAGCTTCGACGATTTGAATGCGCTAACCCCTGCGCACTTTTTAGTCGGCGAGTCACTACATTCCATACCACAAGGCGAACTCAACAACAACGTAACACATCTCGACCGATGGAAACGAGTTCAAGCGCTGGCGGAAGGGTTCTGGAAAAGATGGAGTTCAGAGTATCTTGCACGGCTACAACATCGACCAAAATGGACTCAAGTCAAGGAGATGCCCAGACTAGGAGACTTAGTTCTGCTCAAGGATGAGCGACTCCCACCAACCTACTGGAATCTCGGCCGAATTGAAGGAACCCATGCAGGATCAGACGGTCTCGTACGCGTCGTCACCGTCAAAACGCAGAATGGAACCCTAAAGCGGCCCATCGCAAAAATTTGTCGTCTTCCTTCAAACGATCACAAGGAACATACTGCCATCGTTTAATAAAAACATCTTTCCTGAAGATTTACAAACAAAAACTAAAAATTACACTGCCCCTGGAATCAGTACGATTCAATTACTGCTGAACCATATTTCTTCCCCGAAGAATTACATTAAAACCATAAAACATCGTCCCTGAATTCAGTACGAATCAATACCTGCTGAGTTAAACATCTTCCCCGAAGAATTACAAACAAAACCTGAAAATACACCGCCCCTGCACTCAGTACAAATCAATACCTGCTGAGTTAAAGAAGATTTATCTTAAACCCTTTAAAATACACCGCCCCTGGATTCATCACACGAATCAACATTTGTTGAAACATATCCTTTTCCGAAGGTTTACCTGAAAACTTTAAAATACATCGCCCTTGGATTCAACAAACGAATCAACACCAACCTTATCTGATGGTGTCTACATCTTCCTCGAAGATACTTAAAAACCCGTATACAAAACCCTTGGATTCAACATAAGACTTAATTTAAGTCCAACGTAAGCTGAATTCAACAATCAACCCATCTTTATTTTGCTGCAACGAATCATTTTCTTTAAGGGAATAGATAACCATGATCTTCGAAAACACATACCTGAAAATTCATAAACACGATCATCTACACGTTCCTGAAAATCGAACAACATAATTGATTCAAAGAATTACATTCTTCAATCAACTCATCTTTAATACTACACCATACAACATTCAACATTCAAGAAATAATACACAAAATTATAATTTTTATTTCATCTTTATTAATATCAATCACAACACAAAAGACATAATACAACTGATTGAAACAACATTTGAATACGCTGCGACAATGCACACCAAGTTATCAACTCAACTTATAATTTTCAATTTAATAAAGCACTGCCACAACGCATGCAAAACGAATATAATATTTAAATAATTTTATTAATCAACAATTCTTTATTAAAATTAACAAAAAGAAAAAGTCTAAATGGAGATTAGACACCTTCCACAAAAATTATGAAAAACATCGACAGCACATCGAACGTCAAAATGCCGTCGGCAAAACAAAATTCAAATCCATCGAAAACATCGCGTATTAAAATACCGATCGAAAACCAAATTACACAAAAGCATAATTTCACCTGTACAATTTACAAGACACAAAATAATTTCATAAATTAATCAAAATTCACTGAATTTAATAAAACGTCATCGAAGACGATTCTGTACACAAAACATGATTCAATATACGTGCTACGCGCCGAGCTGCACTTGAACCATATCATTTCAACAAAATTACAAATTCACAACCACTTCATAAATGCAATCGTATTTTTTATTGCAATAAAATGTCTTGCCATTGCACAACAAACATTTAACACCACGTAACTTAAACTTTTTATTTATTTCGCAAAAGTTCACGAAATAATACGCGTTTGTTTACCTCGCAAAAATGTAAACAAAGTTCTAGTCGGAACCGAAAAATGTCCGACTAGAAAGAGACCGAAACCACTTCGCGTTTTCAATAACTTAACCTTACACACACACATACACACACAACCGCGATCGCGAAAAATCGATAAAATTTGCCGGAAGCGCGCGACTACGCCACCAACAACAACAACATGAACATACATATATCAAAAAGCCGAATTGATAAAAAACGATAAGATACCAAACTTCTCAACATTTTCACATATAGAGGGAAAATAAATCAATAAAAATTTAATAAAAAAAAAAAAAAAAAAAAAAAAAAAAAAAAAAAAAAAAAAAAAAAAAAACACTCATCAATTTACATATGTGGTTAGGCACACATTATATCCATCCGTCCATCCATCGGAATTCGAAACAACCCTTTTACATTCATAGTGCGGGAAAATTCAACGCACTTATTCCACAATCAACACTAAAGTCAACATTTAACTTTTCACAATTACACTTCACTAATTCATAATCAACATGCTCCAAACTTAATAAAAAACTAAAACATAATTAAAAATTAATTTCGCGATTAAATTTTCGCACAACATGTCGGCACCATGTTCTGCTCACGAAAACGATTTACTTATGAGAAGACAAGAACTAAGAACACAAGAAGAACCAACAGCAACGAAAGAATGCAACGAACGTACACGGCACTATGAGTCAATGGGAGAAAACACAACTTACGCATGCGATGCGTACAACCTATACAGTATACGAGTAAAACGAAAGGCAAAATTTTGGGTGTCTGTTTTTGGTATCTGTTGTGCTATTTCTTCGTATTGTCCTTTTATGTTTATTGTAATGTATTAACATCTCATTTGTCTCTTTGCATGTAACAATGAGAAAGAAGAGGATCACCAATAACTAGTGGGTAATTGGTGCTTATACCAATTAAATGCAACACAGATGTCAGAGGCCATCTATTGACGAACACTACACAACGTCCGTCGGTACAACAGTGCAAGATTCGTATAGGGTGCTCCATACTGCTGCAAATGTACAACTTTCGGAGGCGGGAGAATGTTCGGAAACGAACTGAATATTGCAAAATACATAAATAAACATTAAAAATAAACAGAGCAAATACAGTCCACAAATATATACGTCAAAAGAATTGTAAACAAAAACATAGAATCTTATATACTTAAATTAATGTTGTTACTATACACAAAGTCATATGACTAAATTCATAATACAAATTGGAAATACAAAATCAAAGTGGTTAAAAGTGAATTTTGGTGTGTTTTAATTTTTAGAATTCTTTCTTACGGAAAATTTCTAAGGTTATATTTTTCAAGCAAAGACAATTACAACCTGAATTCTCTTCCAGCGTTCTAAGAAGGTGATCTTATGGGTAAGTTCCCCTTGCGGTACGGCATGAAATGGTTCTCCGATGAGAAAGTGAGCGGGAGTTAAGACGTCCAAATCGTCTACGTTGTCGGTCAGTGGACACAAGGGTGTCAAGTTGAGACATGCTTCTACTTCTGTTAGAAGCGTCGCGAGCTCCTCAAAGGTGAGTATCTCACTTCCAACAACCCGTTTGATGTGGTAATTGACCGATTTCACACCTGCTTCTCATAACCCTCCTAAAGCGGGAGGAATAAAATGCCATTCAGTACCGTTGTTTGACAGTTTTTCCGTTACTTCCTTCCAGCAATGCTTTGCGTTCTCCAACATTCTGCAAAACAGAATTTCTACAAAATTTTTTTCCGCAATCACTGTGCAGTACCTACATACATATACTCTACGTCCTGTAAAGCGTTTGAACGCTGCTAAAAATCCCTTGACAGTTGGATGCAAAGCTTCCAAGTAGTAGGTCCACCGGAGCAGGTAAAATGAAAGTGGGATCTACTAGGCAGAGTCCTTATAGATGTTGCCATTTCTTTGGGTCGATTCGGTGGGCTGGAAGATGCCCAGTCAGTGACGTGTAAACCAGTGCTTTTACAGCACCTTCAAACGTTGAGTGTTGCGACGCAAGCGTTAAATCGACGCTGCTATACGTTGTGCCACTGCTTACCAAACCCTACCCACTTCCTCTCGACACGGTCTGACACCGCTTTAAGTTCAGCAATTGTGCAGCTGTTGCTGTTATGAAAGTGGCTTCTGATCCTGGGTCGACCAGAGCTCTTAGGCAATGGAAGCTTCCATCTGCTGCCATGACTTTGGCAACCGCTGAAGCGTGCTTCCAAGTACTCCAGAAAATCGTTCCAGCCTGGCAACTCTTTCTGGTTCCCCAACTTCTCTTCCCACAACTGCTGCAAATTACAGTTTAACTTATTGTACACGATATGCACCAATATGACATCCCATTGATCCATAGGTACATCCAGATTTCTGAGTGCATGGACACACTCTTGCGAGGTGAAGATTACCTCCTTTAACTCACCAACCGACTCCTTCACAAGGCACTTCTGACTGAAAAGTAGTTTCAGTTGCGCGTTTACTAACACACGCTTGTTGTCGTATCGCCCCTTTAATATCTCCCATGCCTTGCTGGAGCAAACGATCCGCTTCGCCTTCTTAACTGGACTTCAAGAAGTGCATCTTGTCGATGTCCGTTAAGTTCTTGTTAGAACACACCAGGGAATCAAATCTGTCGTGAAAAGACCGCCATTTTGTATATTCCCCACTTATTGTGTCTAAATGAAAAGGCAAACCGGCTTGTAATATTAATAGGATATTTGTTATGAGGTCAAATGCACGTTTTGTTTTATTATCTTATTTTATTTTACTACGGCTGTTTACTGTTTGTGTAAGCATCACACTTTGAATGATAAACTGAGAATGAGAATTATTACAAGCGAATAACAATACTAAAAACAATATATGGCTGTCTCTTTCAAATCTGTCTATACACTTATACAATTGACAGTACCATTCTATCACATCGGCAGCATTCAGATAACATTACAACTCGGCCATTCTGATAAAACAATCGGCCTCGATTGTTGCACAAAGAAAATTGTGTCTACTCAATATCATTTAACAATTCAAAATTAACATATTGTTCACCCACTGGTTGTATTTCTAAATGCTTCAAAGTGTCACCTTCTGTGTCCATCTGTTCGGATTCCCCCTCTTGCTCCAACCACTTTCTTATTCTACTTGAATCAATCACACTGTTATATGGTATCTGCTTTACTTGATAATTTTCAATATGTGTTCCAACATATCGATCATGATCTAAACGCTTACGAATTACATATGGACCCTTAAATTTCTTAATTAACATTTTATTTTTTCCCACAGTGGTGTCTACATTCTTAATAACTACTAAATCTCCTGGCACAAATTCTTTAGCTGGTTTAAGATGCTCGTTAAAATATCTCTGGTTATACGACTGAGACTTCTGAATTGAAAGTTCTGCTTATTTCTTATCTCACTCAATTCCTTCTGTTCTCTTGTATAAACATCATGCAAATGCTCGGTCAATTCATCAACTATCTGACCTCGTTCTTCTACTAAAAATAACATTTGACTCTACGGATAACACTGTTACTAAAGACCATCATAACTTCAAGCAAAAGTGGTTTGACAAAGAATGTGTGTTAGCCAGGAAAAAATCATTTGCTTTGTTGAACTCGCTGCGAAACACCAATTGTCACATTTTGAAGAAATGGTACCTTGAAGCTAACACCAGTTACAAAAAACTATGCCTAAAGAAAAAAACCGAATTTGAAAATCGTCAAGCCTTTCTACTCGGCCAAATTAAAAATTCAAAAGTCTTCTGGAATACCGCCAGGGAGATAAATGGATCTGTTTTTGAAATTGGAATTGGATTATCTAATGAAATACTTGCTAATCGCCTTTAAAACCTTTTATACTGTGAAACAGATGTAAGATTCTCTTATGCCCAACCAATGATACGCGATGACATTCTCGATTCTGAAATATCTCAAGAAGAAATAAAAACTGTGATTTCAAACGGTAAAAATGGAAAAGCTCCTGGTGAAGACGGGATTCCGTACGAATTCTTCAAGAATGCCAGTGATACACTTACACCTAAAATCACTGTTCAATAAAATTATACTAGGAGAAAAGGTCTCTTCATCATTCAGAAGGTCTGTAATTTTTCCAATCTTCAAAAAAGGTGATTCGAATTGTGTTGAAAATTATAGAGGCATCTCATTCATGAATGTGCTGGCAAAACTATTTTGTGGAGTGCTTCTCAACAGACTAGAAAGATGGGTCAATTTTTACAATGTCTTATCGGATTTTCAAGCTGGTTTCAGGAAAACATTTTCAACCGTGGATCATATTTTCACATTGACATCCATTGTGAAAGCTTTTCAAGCCAGAAACAAAAAAGTATATGCATTCTTTAAAGATTTTAAGGCGGCTTTTGACCATATCAATCGTAATGCACTATTCTATAAACTTTCACAGCTGGGGTTGTCTTCGACTTTTATCAGCACACTAAAAAGCTTATACACTGAGTCTAGAGCAGAAGTATGGGATGGCTCTTCCTATTCTGAATGGTTCGAAACGAATTGTGGAGTTAAACAAGGATGCTTACTTAGTGCAATGCTATTTTCGCTCTTCATTAACGATGTAGTTGCCTATATTCCTGGTGGAATACGTATTTCCGACTTAAACATTAATGTACTTTTATATGCCGATGACCTAGTGATACTTGCAGAATCACCAAAAAGCCTTCAATTAATGATTAATAGATTAACAGAATATTGTCATAAATGGTGTCTCGTCATTAACTCAAACAAATCTAAAGTCATGGTTTTCTCAAGATCTACTAGAAACCGAAACAGCTATAATTGGACTTTCGACGGATCGAGACTAGACGTTGCAAATGACTATAAGTACCTGGGAGTGAAATTGAACAGTACTCTTACCTTCAAAAGTCATCTTTTGGATAAAGCAAAAAGCGCCCAAGGCCTGATCAATATATCTTGGAGAAACATTTTCTTAAATGAACGTATTGTACTTTCAGCGAAATATAAAATATTTGATGCTGTTGTAAAGTCTACTTTGTGTTACGCTGGCCAGGTGTGGGGTTTCGATGAATACGAACAAGTTGAAAAATTGCAAAGAAACTTCATAAAAAAACTCTTTAATCTACCACTGAATACACTTAATTATAATTATGCATTTTACCTTGAAACTGGTCTACCTAAAATATTTACTTCCACGTTGAAACTTCAAGCTGATTATATAATAAAAACTCTCTCCAATCAAGACGCAAGAGTTTCAAAAAAATGGCGCTATACGAGCTCAGGAACGAGGATTGGTGGATGTCAAAGTGGAGAGATCTTGGAAACAGATACGGTGAGGTTCTTACCTCGGAATCAGAAAATTTAAACTTTTTCAAGGAGCAGCTTTACAGGATCACTCAACAAAATGAAAACTCTGTACGCGAAAGTTTCGAGGCGAAAGCTCTCGAATCGGATAGTAGAATTTTATATTCACAGCTAAACAGGAATTTACTGCAAAACAATTACTTTCACGACATGCTAAGCTATAGAGAAATATCGGTTATATTTAAAGTTAGTTGTGAACTGTTGAGCCTTAACGGAAATCCCTGCAATGGAAATTTCAATCAATTCTGTACGTTATGTTATCTGAGATCCAAAGAAGACTGCTATCACTTTGTCAGCATTTGTCCCATCTTCTCACCACAACGCCTCGCTTTTTTTGGGAAGAAAACTTTAACAATGCAGGAAACAATAAACATTTTGAATGGTTTCGACTGGAAATTACTCTTCAAATTCTTAAAAAATATTTACAAATATAGGATGTTATTGATATCAGAATACACATAATTTTTTATTTAATTTTTTTTTCTTTTATATACTATTTTAATCAAAACGTAGTTTATTTTTTGTACATAATATAAAAATTGCTAACCGAGCTGACGGCAAGGCCATAGCATATAAATTCATTATTTTTGTCAACATTTTGTTAAAAACACGTTCAAATAAATGAATTAATTACTTACTTACTTACTTACTTACTTACTTACATTTGACTCGGCGTCTGTTTCGTCGTACAGTGTACAGTGTTATTCAATGCATATTCAACTTCCGACAATTTGTTCTTCCAGTCAGTATGATTTATGGGCTCAGTTATCTTTGCCAATACGGCTTTTAATACACGGTTTACACTTACAACCTGTCCATTCGATTGTGGAGAAGCCACAGCAGTTGAAATGTGCTCAACATTTCTATCTTTACAAAAATTTTTTAAATCAGCCGATGTAAAACACGATCCACGATCCGAAATTATTCTTCTAGGCCGACCGTAATCTACAAAGTACTTAAGCAATACACAAATTACTTTTTTCGAACTAGTATTGGTCACATATAATTTAGAAAATTTCGCGAAAGCATTAACCACCATAAATACGTGCTTCTGTTTTGACTTTACTGTTTCTAATGGCCCGAAATGATCAATATGCAATGTATCCCACGGTTCTGGTTTTTTAGGAATGTTATATAAATTTTGCTCGTTCTTTCGACACGGTGCTGAATAATAAATACATTTCAAGCAATTTCTAACAAACCTATTTACCTTTTCGCGCATAAATGGAAACCAATAATGTTTCTGAATTTGATTTGTGCACTTCTCTACCCCAAAATGACCATAATTCTCGTGTATCAACCTAATTATATTTTCTTCCATCTCACATGGCACATAGAACTGTTTATACTGACCACTGACACGAGAAACTAGCCCATTTTCAAGTTCAAACTCTGACATTTCCTCTGTTTCTAATCTTTGTTTCAACTCTTGAATTTTCGAATCACGCGTCTGTGCAATCTGTATATTCAAATCAATCTCACTTTCCTCCACATAACATACTGTCTGTCCCACTCTACTTAATGCATCAACGTGTTGCATCTGTTCTCCTGGTCTATGGTGCACCGTGAAATTAAAATCAGCAAGTCCCAATGTCCAACGTGCAATGCGAGGATTAATCAACTTTTTATCTAACGTCAAGACCAATGAGTTGCAATCTGTTACAATAACAAATGGAATTCCATCTAAAAAAATCTCTCTAATGCTCTAACAATGGCCAACGTTTCAAGTTCGAAACTGTGATATCGAGATTCGACGTCTGTTGTTGTCTTTGAATAAAACGCCACTGGGTGAAATCTGTTATCATCCTGCTTCTGTAATAACGATCCACCGTATCCACGCAAACAAGCATCTGTTTTCAATTCTGTTTCTCGTTTTTGATCAAATATAGCTAATATTGGAGGCTCAGTTAATCTATTTCTTAACTCTAAAAATGCTTTCATACATTCATCTGTCCATTCAAACTTTACACCCTGTTTAGTCAACTGCCGTAACGGTCTGGCAATTCGCGTAAAGTTTTAAACAAAAATTCTGAAATACGAAAATAATCCCACACATCTCTGTACTTCCCTTATATTTTTAGGCACCGGATAATTCTTAATTGCTTCTAAATGTCTCTCATTTGGCCGAATACCACACTCATTTACGATATAACCCAAATACTCCAATTCCTCATGCGCAAATCTACACTTCTTTAAATTCAACTTAAGTCCAGCCTCTGACAGTAATTTGAGCACAGTTCCCAACACTTCAATGTGTTCCTCAATCGTCTTTGTAGCTATGTTTATGTCATCCAAATACACGACAATTTTTCGACTATCTATTAACTCTTTTAAAATCAATGAAATAAATCTCTGAAACACCGGGGGAGCATTCGTCAAACCAAATGGCATGTAAAGGTATTCATACTGACCCTCACAAAAGCCGTCAATGGCACTGAATCTGGATGCACTGGCACTTGATGAAAACCATCTTTCAAATCTAAAGCTGTAAAATATTTCTTTCCGCCCAAATATTCCAAACAATCTTCAATAAGAGGCAATGGAAAATGATCACGCTCTGTTATTTTATTCAATGCACTGTAATCAACACACATTCGCAATGCGCCATTCCTTTTTCTAACCAATACTATTGGTGATGCATAAGGGGATTCACTCGGTCTTATGATATTCTGAGCCAACAAATCATCAATTGTTTTCTGTACTTCAACTTTTTCCTTGTAAGACAAACGACGCGGGTTACAGTACACTGGCGTATCGTTTTTCAATTTAATCTGCATCGAATAACTACTGAACTTCTGTTTTCCGTCTTTTGTTTTCAAATAATTTTCAAAAATCAATGATTTCAGAACATTTGCATGTTTTTTACTTAATTTGTTATTAATATCAACCAGCTGCTCAAATTCTTCTGTTCCAGCCGAACTAACCAATAAAATAACCTCATTATACTCTTCAATTCAACAATAGAAATAGAAACAATACAATCTGACACGTTATAAGACCATACATACTTAGTCTTTCATTGCCCATGCACTTGTATAGAGTCTTCGATTCACTTTGCACTGGAAACGGTATGAGTGAGCGTCGGATGAAACTAGTTGGACTGCCATTATCAAATAAACACAAAATATTTGTAAAATCTGAGCACCCATTTTGTTTAATAAAGGCGACACTTACCAAATGTTGATGTCCCAACTGCGTTGCTAAATAACGTACTTCTGTTTCATCTGTGTTCACGGTTTGCTGTTGCACGACTGCTGCGATTGGAACCCCTATTGTGACTGCTGCACCTGTTGACTTTTTCTTCTGTAGGCATTCGTTGCGCGTGTTAAAAACACGTTCAAATAAATGAATTAATTACTTACTTACTTACTTACTTACTTACTTACTTACATTTGACTCGGCGTCTGTTTCGTCGTACAGTGTACAGTGTATTCAATGCATATTCAACTTCCGACAATTTGTTCTTCCAGTCAGTATGATTTATGGGCTCAGTTATCTTTGCCAATACGGCTTTTAATACACGGTTTACACTTACAACCTGTCCATTCGATTGTGGAGAAGCCACAGCAGTTAAAATGTGCTCAACATTTCTATCTTTACAAAAATTTTTAAAATTAGCCGATGTAAAACACGATGCACGATCCGAAATTATTCTTCTAGGCCGACCGTAATCTACAAAGTATTTAAGCAATACACAAATTACTTTTTTCGAACTAGTATTGGTCACATATAATTTAGAAAATTTCGCGAAAGCATTAACCACCATAAATACGTGCTTCTGTTTTGACTTTACTGTTTCTAATGGCCCGAAATGATCAATATGCAATGTATCCCACGGTTCTGGTTTTTTAGGAATGTTATATAAATTTTGCTCGTTCTTTCGACACGGTGCTGAATAATAAATACATTTCAAGCAATTTCTAACAAACCTATTTACCTTTTCGCGCATAAATGGAAACCAATAATGTTTCTGAATTTGATTTGTGCACTTCTCTACCCCAAAATGACCATAATTCTCGTGTATCAACCTAATTATATTTTCTTCCATCTCACATGGCACATAGAACTGTTTATACTGACCACTGACACGAAAAACTAGCCCATTTTCAAGTTCAAACTCTGACATTTCCTCTGTTTCTAATCTTTGTTTCAACTCTTGAATTTTCGAATCACGCGTCTGTGCAATCTGTATATTCAAATCAATCTCACTTTCCTCCACATAACATACTGTCTGTCCCACTCTACTTAATGCATCAACGTGTTGCATCTGTTCTCCTGGTCTATGGCGCACCGTGAAATTAAAATCAGCAAGTCCCAATGTCCAACGTGCAATGCGAGGATTAATCAACTTTTTATCTAACGTCAAGACCAATGAGTTGCAATCTGTTACAATAACAAATGGAATTCCATCTAAAAAAATCTCTCTAATGCTCTAACAATGGCCAACGTTTCAAGTTCGAAACTGTGATATCGAGATTCGACGTCTGTTGTTGTCTTTGAATAAAACGCCACTGGGTGAAATCTGTTATCATCCTGCTTCTGTAATAACGATCCACCGTATCCACGCAAACAAGCATCTGTTTGCAATTCTGTTTCTCGTTTTTGATCAAATATAGCTAATATTGGAGGCTCAGTCTTTGTATATAGAAACTATAGTAATATCACTTTCCAATATTTTTTATTAACATTGTTCGTCACTAGGGTGCGCCAACACCAGCGGAGCAGCTGTTATGCTCATGGTGGAATGTATCAATTGAGGTGAGCATTTCCTATGGGTTAGAAAGTAATGCATATATGATGAAATTTAAACGTTGTTATTTGCTTCCTACTCTTACCTCCTGCTCTTGAAAAATAGGCTTGTGGACCACATTGGAAATTTTGTGGACCACTTTCGACTTCCAAGTTCCAAAAAAAATATTGGAAAGTGATAGTACTATACGATATATATACAAAGGCTCAGTTAATCTATTTCTTAACTCTAAAAATGCTTTCATACATTCATCTGTCCATTCAAACTTTACACCCTGTTTAGTCAACTGCCGTAACGGTCTGGCAATTCGCGTAAAGTTTTAAACAAAAATTCTGAAATACGAAAATAATCCCACACATCTCTGTACTTCCCTTATATTTTTAGGCACCGGATAATTCTTAATTGCTTCTAAATGTCTCTCATTTGGCGGAATACCACACTCATTTACGATAGCTATAACCCAAATACTCCAATTCCTCATGCGCAAATCTACACTTCTTTAAATTCAACTTAAGTCCAGCCTCTGACAGTAATTTGAGCACAGTTTCCAACACTTCAATGTGTTCCTCAATCGTCTTTGTAGCTATGTTTATGTCATCCAAATACACGACAATTTTTCGACTATCTATTAACTCTTTTAAAATCAATGAAATAAATCTCTGAAACACCGGGGGAGCATTCGTCAAACCGAATGGCATGTAAAGGTATTCATACTGACCCATCGGTGTCACAAAAGCCGTCAATGGCACTGAATCTGGATGCACTGGCACTTGATGAAAACCATCTTTCAAATCTAAAGCTGTAAAATATTTCTTTACGCCCAAATATTCCAAACAATCTTCAATAAGAGGCAATGGAAAATGATCACGCTCTGTTATTTTATTCAATGCACTGTAATCAACACACATTCGCAATGCGCCATTCCTTTTTCTAACCAATACTATTGGTGATGCATAAGGGGATTCACTCGGTCTTAGGATATTCTGAGCCAACAAATCATCAATTGTTTTCTGTACTTCAACTTTTTCCTTGTAAGACAAACGACGCGGGTTACAGTACACTGGCGTATCGTTTTTCAATTTAATCTGCATCGAATAACTACTGAACTTCTGTTTTCCGTCTTTTGTTTTCAAATAATTTTCAAAAATCAATGATTTCAGAACATTTGCATGTTTTTTACTTAATTTGTTATTAATATCAACCAGCTGCTCAAATTCTTCTGTTCCAGCCGAACTAACCAATAAAATAACCTCATTATACTCTTCAATTCAACAATAGAAATAGAAACAATACAATCTGACACGTTATAAGACCATACATACTTAGTCTTTCATTGCCCATGCACTTGTATAGAGTCTTCAATTCACTTTGCACTGGAAACGGTATGAGTGAGCGTCGGATGAAACTAGTTGGACTGCCATTATCAAATAAACACAAAATATTTGTAAAATCTGTGCACTCATTTTGTTTAATAAAGGCGACACTTACCAAATGTTGATGTCCCAACTGCGTTGCTAAATAACGTACTTCTGTTTCATCTGTGTTCACGGTTTGCTGTTGCACGACTGCTGCGATTGGAACCCCTATTGTGACTGCTGCACCTGTTGACTTTTTCTTCTGTAGGCATTCGTGGCGCGTGTAACCGACTTGATGGCATATGAAGCAAGAATTCGCTGGTCGCTTCGGTTCTGGACATTTTGTTAAAAACACGTTCAAATAAATGAATTAATTACTTACTTACTTACTTACTTACTTACTTACATTTGACTCGGCGTCTGTTTCGTCGTACAGTGTACAGTGTTATTCAATGCATATTCAACTTCCGACAATTTGTTCTTCCAGTCAGTATGATTTATGGGCTCAGTTATCTTTGCCAATACGGCTTTTAATACACGGTTTACACTTACAACCTGTCCATTCGATTGTGGAGAAGCCACAGCAGTTAAAATGTGCTCAACATTTCTATCTTTACAAAAATTTTTAAAATTAGCCGATGTAAAACACGATGCACGATCCGAAATTATTCTTCTAGGCCGACCGTAATCTACAAAGTATTTAAGCAATACACAAATTACTTTTTTCGAACTAGTATTGGTCACATATAATTTATGTCGATTTCCTTTCAACCACTTGCCGGCGATACTAATTTCGATTCGTTTTTGGGTGAAAGGAATATAAAAACGTAGCGATTTTTTTTTGTAAATGTGTGCGTGCGTACCATCTGTCAATTCAACAGTATTTCATTTTCAGTAGTCTGGTGTCGGGTCTTTCGTCTAATGAAACAAAATAAATGAAAATGGAAGCTCATATCAATTTATGTGATTACGATGTTGTCCTGAATTCAATGGGACAATGTTTATCCAATGGGGAATATATTGTGCTGCAAAACAAAACAAGTATGTGGTGATTTAATGTAACAAATATGTAATTTTCATTGATTTTTTTTTGTCTATTTTGTAGGCACACAAAAGTTTCAGGTGAATTTTCATGAAGTAGCTGCATTCTACGGCCTACAAACTGTCGAAGTTGATGCACCTTCACCTGTTGTGAGGGAGTCACTTTCATCGAAACTGACTCCATCACAATCATCGCAATCGCCACAGCATTCACCACCGTTATCATCACCATCGCCACGAACTCCACCATCGCCACCGACTCTACCATCGACACCGAATCCATCATCGCCACCGACTCTACCATCGCCACCGAATCCATCATCGCCACCGAATCTACCATCGCTATCGTCACAATCGCCAATGATTAAAGCAAATAAAGGACACTACAAAAATATTAAAATTTTCAAATGGGATGATGGCCAGACGAGATACTTGCTCCATTTATATGAACAATGTATGGGAAGTGTTGGCCCACTAGTAAAATTTCGAAACAAAAAATCTATGTGGTCTCACATAGCGAAAAAAATTTCGGAGAAATATAACGCTGATGTCACTTACAAGCAGGTGGAGACTCGTTATAACACAGCTATGAAGCGCTCAAAAATAACAATGGACAACAACAATCGAAGTGGTGCAGTTTTTGAAGAACTGGAATACGCCGAAGAGATGAACAATATCATCAAAAAAGATGACTCGCTGCTGATGGACACAGCAATATCGCCTGGAGTGATGTTTACAAAAAAAGAATACATGCGAAAATGTTCATCGCAGCCCAGGTCGATTCCTACGCCGGCTACACTACCCTCCACCTCGCACGCATCAACTTCACGTCAACAATCTCCGATATCGCAACAGACACCACCATCATCATCGCCATCGCAACAGACACCACCATCATCATCGCCATCGCAACAGTCACCACCATCACCTTCACCATCAACCTCTATAGAAGATGAAGAAATAACTGAAAATAAGCAACCGAAGCGCCAGAGAAAAAGTAAGCAAGAGCTCATACTACAAAAAATGCACGAAAAAAACTATGCTCTGCTGAGCAATTATTTCAAAACGAAAGAAAACTATTACAAAGAAAAATTAAAAATACTGAAAGAATTGGGCAACAGAAATAATTAAAATTAAAGCTTGTTCGTTTTTTTGTTAACAAGATAAGTTCCTTTTTAAACAAACTCACCTCTTCATCTGAATAACTTTTAATAACTTCCTGAAAATATGAAACGGAGTGCCGTTCATTCCTGGCAACAAGTTGAGCTGCTATGCTCATCTCTGACTCCATCCAATTAATTATTTTAACCTCTTCTTCTTCGTCCGATGATGAAGACAGCAAAGTTTCAAATAGCCTGGAATTCATGTTCTGCAACAAATTTTCATTAATAAAACGATTTTACGTTTCCATATTTTGATAAAGTCAACACAAACCATTTATACACTGTTTTATTATAATATTAAATAATAAATTTTGAATTTATCAAATAATTGGGCGCGCTAGATTATTGTTTCGCAAAAGTTTCACAATAAATAATAACTTTATTTGACATATCCAAACTGTCAAGCTAGTTGTGTGTGTGATAATCTGTGTGAGAATCGGTGTAGATTCGTCTCAAAAAAAGAATCGCCGCCGAATCGATATTTCTCCAAAGGAACATTTTTAAGCAAAAAATATCGCCGCCGAATCGATGGCGAATCGATACTTTTGGTGAAAGGAATTCAACATTAGAAAATTTCGCGAAAGCATTAACCACCATAAATACGTGCTTCTGTTTTGACTTTACTGTTTCTAATGGCCCGAAATGATCAATATGCAATGTATCCCACGGTTCTGGTTTTTTAGGAATGTTATATAAATTTTGCTCGTTCTTTCGACACGGTGCTGAATAATAAATACATTTCAAGCAATTTCTAACAAACCTATTTACCTTTTCGCGCATAAATGGAAACCAATAATGTTTCTGAATTTGATTTGTGCACTTCTCTACCCCAAAATGACCATAATTCTCGTGTATCAACCTAATTATATTTTCTTCCATCTCACATGGCACATAGAACTGTTTATACTGACCACTGACACGAGAAACTAGCCCATTTTCAAGTTCAAACTCTGACATTTCCTCTGTTTCTAATCTTTGTTTCAACTCTTGAATTTTCGAATCACGCGTCTGTGCAATCTGTATATTCAAATCAATCTCACTTTCCTCCACATAACATACTGTCTGTCCCACTCTACTTAATGCATCAACGTGTTGCATCTGTTCTCCTGGTCTATGGTGCACCGTGAAATTAAAATCAGCAAGTCCCAATGTCCAACGTGCAATGCGAGGATTAATCAACTTTTTATCTAACGTCAAGACAAATGAGTTGCAATCTGTTACAATAACAAATGGAATTCCATCTAAAAAAATCTGTCTAATGCTCTAACAATGGCCAACGTTTCAAGTTCGAAACTGTGATATCGAGATTCGACGTCTGTTGTCTTTGAATAAAACGCCACTGGGTGAAATCTGTTATCATCCTGCTTCTGTAATAACGATCCACCGTATCCACGCAAACAAGCATCTGTTTGCAATTCTGTTTCTCGTTTTTGATCAAATATAGCTAATATTGGAGGCTCAGTTAATCTATTTCTTAACTCTAAAAATGCTTTCATACATTCATCTGTCCATTCAAACTTTACACCCTGTTTAGTCAACTGCCGTAACGGTCTGGCAATTCGCGTAAAGTTTTAAACAAAAATTCTGAAATACGAAAATAATCCCACACATCTCTGTACTTCCCTTATATTTTTAGGCACCGGATAATTCTTAATTGCTTCTAAATGTCTCTCATTTGGCCGAATACCACACTCATTTACGATATAACCCAAATACTCCAATTCCTCATGCGCAAATCTACACTTCTTTAAATTCAACTTAAGTCCAGCCTCTGACAGTAATTTGAGCACAGTTCCCAACACTTCAATGTGTTCCTCAATCATCTTTGTAGCTATGTTTATGTCATCCAAATACACGACAATTTTTCGACTATCTATTAACTCTTTTAAAATCAATGAAATAAATCTCTGAAACACCGGGGGAGCATTCGTCAAACCGAATGGCATGTAAAGGTATTCATACTGACCCATCGGTGTCACAAAAGCCGTCAATGGCACTGAATCTGGATGCACTGGCACTTGATGAAAACCATCTTTCAAACCTAAAGCTGTAAAATATTTCTTTCCGCCCAAATATTCCAAACAATTTTCAATAAGAGGCAATGGAAAATGATCACGCTCTGTTATTTTATTCAATGCACTGTAATCAACACACATTCGCAATGCGCCATTCCTTTTTCTAACCAATACTATTGGTGATGCATAAGGGGATTCACTCGGTCTTATGACATTCTGAGCCAACAAATCATCAATTGTTTTCTGTACTTCAACTTTTTCCTTGTAAGACAAACGACGCGGGTTACAGTACACTGGCGTATCGTTTTTCAATTTAATCTGCATCGAATAACTACTGAACTTCTGTTTTCCGTCTTTTGTTTTCAAATAATTTTCAAAAATCAATGATTTCAGAACATTTGCATGTTTTTTACTTAATTTGTTATTAATATCAACCAGCTGCTCAAATTCTTCTGTTCCAGCCGAACTAACCAATAAAATAACCTCATTATACTCTTCAATTCAACAATAGAAATAGAAACAATACAATCTGACACGTTATAAGACCATACATACTTAGTCTTTCATTGCCCATGCACTTGTATAGAGTCTTCAATTCACTTTGCAACGGAAACGGTATGAGTGAGCGTCGGATGAAACTAGTTGGACTGCCATTATCAAATAAACACAAAATATTTGTAAAATCTGTGCACTCATTTTGTTTAATAAAGGCGACACTTACCAAATGTTGATGTCCCAACTGCGTTGCTAAATAACGTACTTCTGTTTCATCTGTGTTCACGGTTTGCTGTTGCACGACTGCTGCGATTGGAACCCCTATTGTGACTGCTGCACCTGTTGACTTTTTCTTCTGTAGGCATTCGTGGCGCGTGTAACCGACTTGATGGCATATGAAGCAAGAATTCGCTGGTCGCTTCGGTTCTGGACATTTTGTTAAAAACACGTTCAAATAAATGAATTAATTACTTACTTACTTACTTACTTACTTACTTACATTTGACTCGGCGTCTGTTTCGTCGTACAGTGTACAGTGTTATTCAATGCATATTCAACTTCCGACAATTTGTTCTTCCAGTCAGTATGATTTATGGGCTCAGTTATCTTTGCCAATACGGCTTTTAATACACGGTTTACACTTACAACCTGTCCATTCGATTGTAGAGAAGCCACAGCAGTTAAAATGTGCTCAACATTTCTATCTTTACAAAAATTTTTAAAATTAGCCGATGTAAAACACGATGCACGATCCGAAATTATTCTTCTAGGCCGACCGTAATCTACAAAGTATTTAAGCAATACACAAATTACTTTTTTCGAACTAGTATTGGTCACATATAATTTAGAAAATTTCGCGAAAGCATTAACCACCATAAATACGTGCTTCTGTTTTGACTTTACTGTTTCTAATGGCCCGAAATGATCAATATGCAATGTATCCCACGGTTCTGGTTTTTTAGGAATGTTATATAAATTTTGCTCGTTCTTTCGACACGGTGCTGAATAATAAATACATTTCAAGCAATTTCTAACAAACCTATTTACCTTTTCGCGCATAAATGGAAACCAATAATGTTTCTGAATTTGATTTGTGCACTTCTCTACCCCAAAATGACCATAATTCTCGTGTATCAACCTAATTATATTTTCTTCCATCTCACATGGCACATAGAACTGTTTATACTGACCACTGACACGAGAAACTAGCCCATTTTCAAGTTCAAACTCTGACATTTCCTCTGTTTCTAATCTTTGTTTCAACTCTTGAATTTTCGAATCACGCGTCTGTGCAATCTGTATATTCAAATCAATCTCACTTTCCTCCACATAACATACTGTCTGTCCCACTCTACTTAATGCATCAACGTGTTGCATCTGTTCTCCTGGTCTATGGTGCACCGTGAAATTAAAATCAGCAAGTCCCAATGTCCAACGTGCAATGCGAGGATTAATCAACTTTTTATCTAACGTCAAGACCAATGAGTTGCAATCTGTTACAATAACAAATGGAATTCCATCTAAAAAAATCTGTCTAATGCTCTAACAATGGCCAACGTTTCAAGTTCGAAACTGTGATATCGAGATTCGACGTCTGTTGTTGTCTTTGAATAAAACGCCACTGGGTGAAATCTGTTATCATCCTGCTTCTGTAATAACGATCCACCGTATCCACGCAAACAAGCATCTGTTTGCAATTCTGTTTCTCGTTTTTGATCAAATATAGCTAATATTGGAGGCTCAGTTAATCTATTTCTTAACTCTAAAAATTCTTTCATACATTCATCTGTCCATTCAAACTTTACACCCTGTTTAGTCAACTGCCGTAACGGTCTGGCAATTCGCGTAAAGTTTTAAACAAAAATTCTGAAATACGAAAATAATCCCACACATCTCTGTACTTCCCTTATATTTTTAGGCACCGGATAATTCTTAATTGCTTCTAAATGTCTCTCATTTGGCCGAATACCACACTCATTTACGATATAACCCAAATACTCCAATTCCTCATGCGCAAATCTACACTTCTTTAAATTCAACTTAAGTCCAGCCTCTGACAGTAATTTGAGCACAGTTCCCAACACTTCAATGTGTTCCTCAATCATCTTTGTAGCTATGTTTATGTCATCCAAATACACGACAATTTTTCGACTATCTATTAACTCTTTTAAAATCAATGAAATAAATCTCTGAAACACCGGGGGAGCATTCGTCAAACCGAATGGCATGTAAAGGTATTCATACTGACCCATCGGTGTCACAAAAGCCGTCAATGGCACTGAATCTGGATGCACTGGCACTTGATGAAAACCATCTTTCAAACCTAAAGCTGTAAAATATTTCTTTCCGCCCAAATATTCCAAACAATTTTCAATAAGAGGCAATGGAAAATGATCACGCTCTGTTATTTTATTCAATGCACTGTAATCAACACACATTCGCAATGCGCCATTCCTTTTTCTAACCAATACTATTGGTGATGCATAAGGGGATTCACTCGGTCTTATGATATTCTGAGCCAACAAATCATCAATTGTTTTCTGTACTTCAACTTTTTCCTTGTAAGACAAACGACGCGGGTTACAGTACACTGGCGTATCGTTTTTCAATTTAATCTGCATCGAATAACTACTGAACTTCTGTTTTCCGTCTTTTGTTTTCAAATAATTTTCAAAAATCAATGATTTCAGAACATTTGCATGTTTTTTACTTAATTTGTTATTAATATCAACCAGCTGCTCAAATTCTTCTGTTCCAGCCGAACTAACCAATAAAATAACCTCATTATACTCTTCAATTCAACAATAGAAATAGAAACAATACAATCTGACACGTTATAAGACCATACATACTTAGTCTTTCATTGCCCATGCACTTGTATAGAGTCTTCAATTCACTTTGCACTGGAAACGGTATGAGTGAGCGTCGGATGAAACTAGTTGGACTGCCATTATCAAATAAACACAAAATATTTGTAAAATCTGTGCACTCATTTTGTTTAATAAAGGCGACACTTACCAATTTTTTTTTTTTTTTTTTTTTTTTTTTTTTTTTTTTTTTTTTTTTTTTTGATTTAAGTGGCACTGAACTTAGAGCAAGCTCGTCTGTACACACTTATCTACGCTCTTCATCATTAATGCAAGTGTTAGTGGTTAGTAAATAACGCCAACACAAGCACAAAGAGAACGTATACAAGAAAAAATAAAAAAAACATTACAAAAATACTACAAAGTAAAACTTAAATTAAATTAACATTAACAGAACAAACTAAACTAGTGAAACATTACTAAACAAGGTTATAAATAAAAAATGAAATTAAACTACAGTAATAAAAAATCTACTAAACATGAATCATGCAGATGGTACACTGGTTCTTAATATTAATTTTAAACTACTTTTACTAATGTTGAAATCGACAATAAAAGGATTAGAGTTGAATAACCTACTCATGCGTGCTAATGGCTCATGCATTCCATAGTTAGTTCGGTGGTGGGAGCGATTTATCAACTCTAAATTACATAGGTGGTGAGTTCCTCCGCGATAGTTGAATCCGAAGTGGGAGAGCAAGTCGGGAGCATCAATTATACCGGTTATTAATTAATGAAAAAACACTAAATCATTGTTGATTCTTCTCTGTGAGAGGGTTTGAAGATTTAATAAGCGAATATGATTTTCATAGGGAGGGAGATTGAAAGGATCTTGCCAAGGAAGACCTTTGAGAGCGAAGCGTATGAATCTGTGCTGTATTGCTTCGATTCGTGATTTATGAATATCATAAAATGGTGACCATACCTGAGAAGCATACTCTAGATGGGGACGAACATAACAGTTGTATAAAGAGAGGGTGACATAAGGGTCATTAAACTCCTTTGCCCATCGCTTAATAAAGCCAAGCATTGAATTAGCTTTGTTAATAATGAGGTTGATGTGTTCATTAAATTCGAGGTTGGAACTAAAAAGAACACCGAGGTCACGGAATCTAGAAACTTGTGATAAAGATTGTTGCGATATTGAATATTCTCCAATGCTAGGAGATCTTTTGCGGGAAAAAGTCATACTTTGGCACTTGGAAGTGTTTAAAGTTAGTCCGTTCATTGAACACCATACAACAAAACTATCAATATCTTTTTGTAAGAAATCGCGATCTGAAGCATTTTTGATGATTTTTAAAATCTTCATATCATCAGCAAAGATTAAAATGTCGCTATAGGAGATGCAAGAAATTACATCATTTATAGCAATAATGAAAAGCAAGGGGCCAAGATGACTACCTTGTGGCACGCCAGACATAGCATTGAAAGGTTTTGACAAAATGTTACGAAATTTGACTTCATAAGTCCTATTTTTTAAGTAGGAGTTTATCCAAGCAATAAATACTGTGGGAAATCCAAAAGCTTTTAGTTTATAAAGTATGATGTTATGAGACAGTTGGTCAAACGCCTTAGAGAAGTCAGTGTAAATGCAATCAAGCTCGTTCCCACATTCAAGAGCATTGGAACACTTATGATGAAAGGAAAGAAGGTTGGTAGCCGTCGATCTTCTTTGCATAAATCCGTGCTGCTGGTGGCAGACAATATTCCTTGAAGAAAAGGATACGCTTTCGCAGATTACTTGTTCAAATACCTTAGGTATACATGAGAGCTTTGAAATAGGTCTGTAGTTTTTTATATCGGATTTTTCACCCTTTTTGAAAACAGGTATAATAAAAGATTTTTTCCAAAGAGTGGGGAATATTCCAGATTTTAATGAAAGCTTGAAAAGATGTTCAAGTGGAAAGGATAATCGTGAGGAACACTTCTTTAAAACAATTGGCGGAATCCTGTCCGGATCAGAAGAAACGTCATCTTTGAGAGAAGAGAGGTAGTAAGTAATTCTGTCTCTTTGAATAGCGATATTATTAAAATTCACTTGCGAGCAGTGAGTTAAATATTCAAAGTATTTTTCATCAATTTCTAGATTTGAATTACAAAAAGAGCCATTAAAATGGTCTGCAAAGGCATTGCAAATGTCGGGAGTATTTTTTAAAGAAATGGTGTTATAAATAAAGTTGGCTGGATAGCCGTCTGATTTTTTTTTAGAATTTACAAAGGACCAAAAGCTTTTTGGATCGTTTTTCAGAGAACAGCCCATTTGGGTGACGTAGCTGGAGTACAGATTCTGAGAAAGCGTTTTGAAGTCTTTAAAAAAACTTATAAATATTTTGTGGTCAGTTGGAGAAAGAGTAATTAAATAGGTCTTCCAAGCCTTGTTTCTTTTATTCCTCAGAGCCTTTAGTTCCTTGGTAAACCACGGTTGACAAAAACTAGCATTTCTGAGCGTCTTTTTGGGAATGGTTTTTTCCATGCAATTTTCTAAAACGGAGTAAAAGCAAGCGACTGCTTCGTCAATATTTGTAAGGGTTGATATATTTTCAATACCAGCCCTGCTTAATTCATTCGAGAGCAAATCGAAATTCGCTTTTCGAAAGTCAAAAGTATATAAACAGTCATTTGAATTATTAATAACGTGAGATACGTTGCTTAGTTCAACAAAAATATCTAAAGGGGGATGAAGATCATCAATTCTAGTAATGCCTGAATTAGATTGAAGAACAACCGTGCTAATAGCTTCGGAAGAGAAAACAAGGTCTAACATACGATTTTGGAAATTTCTAATACAGCTTACTTGCTGTAAGTCAGTAGATATAACATTATCTAAACAAGAAAGCTCACGCTGCGGTGAAGTTAGAGAAGGTTTTTGGAATGATCCATCGTCAGAGGGTAACCATTGGACATATGGTAAATTAAAGTCACCGAGTAACAAAATTTGGCTTTCTAGGTCCGACAATTCAAAAATATGATCCAAAATTAGCGACAGCTCAGCATAAGCAGAGGCTGAACTTTTTGGAACAATGTAAACGTTAACGATAAAAATATTTTTAGAGAGTGTACAGACTTTCACACAAACAACATCAATAGTCAGTTCAAACGGAAAGAGTATACGAGACGACATATATGTGTTCCTGACCGAAATCAAAACACCACCACCGACCTCATCTGGCCTGTCTATGTGCCGATCTTTACGGTAGACCGAGAACTCAGGGCTCAAGATTTCGGAATTCAAGAAACTTGGACTTAGCCAAGTTTCAGTCAAAACAAACACGTCATGTTTGAAAACGTGGGAGTTAACATATAAATCAGCAGTTTTACTGCGAAGACCTCTTACGTTTTGATAAAAGAGGGAAAATCTAATTAGTTTTTTGGAGCAGTATTGGTAACCAATTTGTTTTTAACTCTCCTGTTGATGGAAAATTCTTTAACAAGAGCACCACCAGGCCAAGAGTTACTGTCACAAACAGACTCGAAAGACGAGGGTGGGACAAGCAATTTGAACGAAGACACAAAGCTATCAGTTTTGCTTATCTTACTGCATTTAATAAAATTTTCATCAGGAATCAATTTCATAGAAACGAGATAATGCAAAACATCGTTTGCATTAAGATCTGGCCTAAGTCGAGACACAAAAATTAATTTCGGTTTTGGGACCGTCTCTATTGGTGTGAAAGATGTACTAGACTGTGGTTCAGAATTGAGATTAGTTGATAACGATCTATTTTCGAGATCCACTACTTCAACCACTGGTTCCATCGGGACAGAAGGACTATTAACTTTGACGGAGTTGCTTCTCAATGTCTTTCGCTTTAAAGGAGAGCTCAAGTTTTTGCTAGCTACTGTTCCTTCACGGTTTCTTTTAGTGCCCGTATTTGGAAGCGTGACGGAGCTTTTAGTTCCCGAAGACGAAGACTGAGCATTAACATTCTTCAAGTCAAGAGTTTTTTTGGAAATTGGAATTTCTAAGTCCTCTGTAGATGTAGACATGTCAACAGAGCTACAGGGAGAGGAAAAGGATTCTAAGTTCAAAACTGATTTATTGAAAGTTTTATAGAGCTGGTCAAACCCTTTTGACAGCTTTTCAATATCTAGCTTGAACGTACCCATTTTGATAGCTAAGTGGGAGAGAGATATTTTTTTACAATCATCACAATACCAACAAGCATTTTTAAAAGCATTCAAGCACCAAATGTTGATGTCCCAACTGCGTTGCTAAATGACGTACTTCTGTTTCATCTGTGTTCACGGTTTGCTGTTGCACGACTGCTGCGATTGGAACCCCTATTGTGACTGCTGCACCTGTTGACTTTTTCTTCTGTAGGCATTCGTGGCGCGTGTAACCGACTTGATGGCATATGAAGCAAGAATTAGCTGGTCGCTTCGGTTCTGGACATTTTGTTAAAAACACGTTCAAATAAATGAATTAATTACTTACTTACTTACTTACATTTGACTCGGCGTCTGTTTCGTCGTACAGTGTACAGTGTTATTCAATGCATATTCAACTTCCGACAATTTGTTCTTCCAGTCAGTATGATTTATGGGCTCAGTTATCTTTGCCAATACGGCTTTTAATACACGGTTTACACTTACAACCTGTCCATTCGATTGTGGAGAAGCCACAGCAGTTAAAATGTGCTCAACATTTCTATCTTTACAAAAATTTTTAAAATTAGCCGATGTAAAACACGATGCACGATCCGAAATTATTCTTCTAGGCCGACCGTAATCTACAAAGTATTTAAGCAATACACAAATTACTTTTTTCGAACTAGTATTGGTCACATATAATTTAGAAAATTTCGCGAAAGCATTAACCACCATAAATACGTGCTTCTGTTTTGACTTTACTGTTTCTAATGGCCCGAAATGATCAATATGCAATGTATCCCACGGTTCTGGTTTTTTAGGAATGTTATATAAATTTTGCTCGTTCTTTCGACACGGTGCTGAATAATAAATACATTTCAAGCAATTTCTAACAAACCTATTTACCTTTTCGCGCATAAATGGAAACCAATAATGTTTCTGAATTTGATTTGTGCACTTCTCTACCCCAAAATGACCATAATTCTCGTGTATCAACCTAATTATATTTTCTTCCATCTCACATGGCACATAGAACTGTTTATACTGACCACTGACACGAGAAACTAGCCCATTTTCAAGTTCAAACTCTGACATTTCCTCTGTTTCTAATCTTTGTTTCAACTCTTGAATTTTCGAATCACGCGTCTGTGCAATCTGTATATTCAAATCAATCTCACTTTCCTCCACATAACATACTGTCTGTCCCACTCTACTTAATGCATCAACGTGTTGCATCTGTTCTCCTGGTCTATGGCGCACCGTGAAATTAAAATCAGCAAGTCCCAATGTCCAACGTGCAATGCGAGGATTAATCAACTTTTTATCTAACGTCAAGACCAATGAGTTGCAATCTGTTACAATAACAAATGGAATTCCATCTAAAAAAATCTCTCTAATGCTCTAACAATGGCCAACGTTTCAAGTTCGAAACTGTGATATCGAGATTCGACGTCTGTTGTTGTCTTTGAATAAAACGCCACTGGGTGAAATCTGTTATCATCCTGCTTCTGTAATAACGATCCACCGTATCCACGCAAACAAGCATCTGTTTGCAATTCTGTTTCTCGTTTTTGATCAAATATAGCTAATATTGGAGGCTCAGTTAATCTATTTCTTAACTCTAAAAATGCTTTCATACATTCATCTGTCCATTCAAACTTTACACCCTGTTTAGTCAACTGCCGTAACGGTCTGGCAATTCGCGTAAAGTTTTAAACAAAAATTCTGAAATACGAAAATAATCCCACACATCTCTGTACTTCCCTTATATTTTTAGGCACCGGATAATTCTTAATTGCTTCTAAATGTCTCTCATTTGGCCGAATACCACACTCATTTACGATATAACCCAAATACTCCAATTCCTCATGCGCAAATCTACACTTCTTTAAATTCAACTTAAGTCCAGCCTCTGACAGTAATTTGAGCACAGTTCCCAACACTTCAATGTGTTCCTCAATCATCTTTGTAGCTATGTTTATGTCATCCAAATACACGACAATTTTTCGACTATCTATTAACTCTTTTAAAATCAATGAAATAAATCTCTGAAACACCGGGGGAGCATTCGTCAAACCGAATGGCATGTAAAGGTATTCATACTGACCCATCGGTGTCACAAAAGCCGTCAATGGCACTGAATCTGGATGCACTGGCACTTGATGAAAACCATCTTTCAAATCTAAAGCTGTAAAATATTTCTTTCCGCCCAAATATTCCAAACAATCTTCAATAAGAGGCAATGGAAAATGATCACGCTCTGTTATTTTATTCAATGCACTGTAATCAACACACATTCGCAATGCGCCATTCCTTTTTCTAACCAATACTATTGGTGATGCATAAGGGGATTCACTCGGTCTTATGATATTCTGAGCCAACAAATCATCAATTGTTTTCTGTACTTCAACTTTTTCCTTGTAAGACAAACGACGCGGGTTACAGTACACTGGCGTATCGTTTTTCAATTTAATCTGCATCGAATAACTACTGAACTTCTGTTTTCCGTCTTTTGTTTTCAAATAATTTTCAAAAATCAATGATTTCAGAACATTTGCATGTTTTTTACTTAATTTGTTATTAATATCAACCAGCTGCTCAAATTCTTCTGTTCCAGCCGAACTAACCAATAAAATAACCTCATTATACTCTTCAATTCAACAATAGAAATAGAAACAATACAATCTGACACGTTATAAGACCATACATACTTAGTCTTTCATTGCCCATGCACTTGTATAGAGTCTTCAATTCACTTTGCACTGGAAACGGTATGAGTGAGCGTCGGATGAAACTAGTTGGACTGCCATTATCAAATAAACACAAAATATTTGTAAAATCTGTGCACTCATTTTGTTTAATAAAGGCGACACTTACCAAATGTTGATGTCCCAACTGCGTTGCTAAATAACGTACTTCTGTTTCATCTGTGTTCACGGTTTGCTGTTGCACGACTGCTGCGATTGGAACCCCTATTGTGACTGCTGCACCTGTTGACTTTTTCTTCTGTAGGCATTCGTGGCGCGTGTAACCGACTTGATGGCATATGAAGCAAGAATTCGCTGGTCGCTTCGGTTCTGGACATCGACTTTGATAATGACAAAATTATTATTATAGATGATATTTGAAACAATTGTAGCAACGTATGTTTGACAAATCCTGGCCACTGGCATTCGCATTTGCATCTGTAGTTATTGGCACGTTTCGTTTTGGCACGGCACCTGTTGAACTACTGACCACTGTACTTTGTTTCACTGGCACTAGCACTGATACAACTGTACGACGCTTCTTCTCGTATCGTTCCATCGCTCGCTTTAATTCTTCAACTGTTCTCGCACCATAAAGCATTGAAACCAATGCCGATTTATCATTCAATCCCTCAATGATAATATCGATCAAATCTTCTTCCGATATATCTGCACGGCTGGCAATGAACTGCATTTCAACAGCATACTGACGCGGTGTTTCATTTGGTTTAATGGCACGTACACGTAATTGTTTAAACACATCTTGAACAGTAAACGCACGTCGAAATTCCAACAACAATGTCTGCTTCTATTCGGTATACGTATGAACACGAACGATTTCTTTAAACCGTTTTGCATCATTCATCAGATGTCGTGCAGCTACCAATTTGTCTCGCTCACTATAACGGAACGATTCACAAACATTCTCCAAATCAGCGATCCATTTCGAAACGTCTTGTATATCAGATCCATCAAACTTAGGCATCATCGCGCCAAGTACATGCAAATCAATTTTACGACTATCCAGGTCATTCAATTGTTTCTGTAATTCAATCAATTCGCGTTTTTTTCGTAAAATTGCCAAAAGCCGCCGGTCCAATTCTCGTTCTTGTTGTTCCATTTGACTATGCCAATCACGTTCAACATCTGTTAGTGGTTGTTGTTGTACAGTTAGCTGTTCATCCGATTGTCGTTGATTTTCATTCGCTTCATCTGCTGCGTCTGTTATATTTTGTTTGGCACTGTTTATATACTGCGCTGCACGATTCACAATCTCATCATATTGTAATGAACACCCAACATCTATACCAATTTCCTAATCGAAAACGTTTAACCGAAAACACAACTGGCAACACTATAATGGAATGGTATAAATGACAGGCATTGCTTGTAAGCCAGTGTGTGTGAGTGTAGAGATGCTTGACAGCAAATGTGGAAACCATGGAGAAGAAACTTTAACGCTCTAGATGAGTGTTGTTCTATGTAAATAGGCCGCTGACGCAACGAGCAGTCAGTTTTGATTAAAGAGTGATAAAGTTAAGAGTGAATTGTTGTTAACAAGTGATAGTCCAAAAGTCGAGTTGAGATCGAATTAAGTATAGATACTGAATAAAAGTGGTAGAAATAAATTAAAAAGTGAAGTTTTATTTTGCGAACTAAGCGCACGTTACATTGGTGTCAGAAGTGTAACTAAAACTTATTTGACTAGTAAAGTTAAAAAAAAAAAAAAGTTAAATACAGTGAAAATGGGTAAGTTGTTGGAAGAGCTCAACTGCATTGAGCTTAAAAGTGAGTTAGGTAAGCGAAGTCTTTCTAGAGCGGGATCGAAAAATGAGCTCGTCCTGCGCTTGCGCAACTATTTGGAACAGCAAGGGGAAGACGTAAACACTTTTGTTTTTGAAACAGAAGTGGAGGAAGAGGAAGTAAGTGTAAAGTAAGCGAAACGAGCAAAAGAAGGAACAGCAGAATGTTCTCGAACAACTTGAAACACAAAGAAACGAACAAAAGAAGCCGATTGAAGAACAACGAAACGAGCAAAAGGTGGAACAACAGAATATTCTCGAAAGACTTGAGGCGCAACAGAATGTTTTGGAAGGTCAGAAAAACATTCTAGAAGGCAAATTGGGTAACATTGAGAAAAATGTATGTGCCCTAGACGAACGCGTTGAAGGTGTGGAAAAACAGCTTTCTGTTGTAGAGAATCGTTTGGAAAGCCGATGCGATAAACAGTTCTCTGTTCTGACCAAGGAATTGGACCAGATCCGGAAAATCAAAGTTCGAGAATCTGCTGGAGAATTTGCAAGGAAAAAGGAGATGAAACTGCCAACATTTGATGGACAGTCGTCTTGGCCAGTTTATGAGAGACAATTTGAGGCAGCTGCGACAACAAATGGCTGGGATGACGAAGACAAGTACATTGCACTGACTCTTGCTCTTAGAGGACCAGCAGCTGAATTACTTCAAACAGTTCCAGCTGGTAAGAGCGGCGATTTCAGTTCTCTCGTGGCAGCTATAGATAAACGCTTTGGCGATAGCCACTTGAAAGAAGTCTTCCGAGTCCAACTCAATAACAAAGTCCAGAAAAGGGGTGATAGTCTACAGCAGCTCCAAGCAGACGTCGAAAGACTGGTTCACCTGGCATACCCGGATGCTGGAGAAGAAATCATCAACCAGCTCGCTGTTGAGTCCTTCGTTCGTGCCATTTCCGATATAAATCTGCAGAGGTCTGTGCGAACTGCTATAACACGTAATCTTTCTGAAACTTTAGCATTCGCATTGACAATTGAAGCAGCAGAACAAGCTTCTCATGGAGTACATCGACCTAGAGAAGCCATAGTCGAAGAGTGCTCGTGCTAAAGAGCTGAAATACAAAAGAACCAGCGGAGCGGACTAGCAAGATGTTGGAACTGCAACAAGACCGGGCACTTACAGCGTCAATGCCGACTACCACCAAATAAAGCCGCTTGTCAACATTGTGGAAGCAAGAGATCCAACCCAGAACGTGGCTTCATAACACCAATAGCTACCGTCTAAGAACCGCAACGGGAGAAGCAGCAAGAGTATATGGAGAAGTGTGTCTTAAGATCCGACTGGCCGATCTAGTGTTTACTCATCAATTCCTGGTGGCAGATATATGTGACGAGTGCATCATTGGAATCGACTTTATGAAACAGCACGGAGTTATTTTGGACATCGGTAATCAGGTTTTGAAGTACCAAAATAAGGAACTTCCAGTGACCTATTCGAACGAAAGTACGTCGACACTGAGGACTGTCATCACGGAAGATCTGATTCTGCCTCCTTCTTCTGAAGTGTTCGTTTGGACAAAACTGGAAGGTGAGTTAGGAAGCCTTCGATACGTAATGGTGGAACCAGACCCAGAGTGTTCCTCCCAAAGCGTCATCATCGGGAAAACACTAGTAGCACCGAAAAACAAAATGGTCCCCGTACGATTACTAAACACCAGACCGTACGATGTAAGGTTGAAGAAAGGAGAAGTCGTTGGACGTTGCGAATCGGTTGCAGCCATTACGAAAATCACAGATGAAGCCCCGAGAAAAACTACAAATCCTGAGGAGCTCAAGCCCATCAAAGCTAGAATACTGTATTCATCCAACCTTGATCCCCAACAAACAAGGATGGCTGAAAATCTTCTACAAGAGTACACTGACATCTTCGCATCGCAAAAGGGACAATATGGTAGGACACAGTTGGTGCAGCATCGCATCAACACAGGAGATGCAAGACCGATTCGTCAATCCGCAAGACGCCTTCAACTGGCCAAACAAGGTGAGGTTGAGGAAATGATAACAGCAATGAAGAAGGACGGTCTTATTGAAAATTCCAAAAGTCCTTGGGCTTCACCAGTGGTGCTAGTGAAAAAGAAAGACGGAAGCACTCGTTTTTGTGTGGACTGCCGAAGGCTGAATGATGTGACTAAAAACGACAGCTATCCCCTGCCGAGAATCAGTGATACCCTGGATGCTATGGAGGGAGCCCAGTGGTTCTCGACGCTGGACTTGAAGAGTGGATATTGACAAGTTGACATCCACCCTGAAGATCGGGAAAAGACGTTGTTTTCTACAGGTAATGGGCTCTGGCAGTTTAAAGTTATGCCGTTTGGGCTATGCAACGCTCCGGCAACATTCGAGCGTTTGATGGAGTGCGTTCTTGAAGGACTGACGTGGAAAGCTTGCCTAGTCTACTTGGACGATGTCATTGTTTTCGGGAAAACATTTGACCAACATTGCAAGAACCCAAAAGCTGTGTTTCGGAGACTTCGGGAGGCTAACCTTAAACTGAATCCAGAAAAATGTGCACTTTTCAAAACCGAAGTTAAGTATTTGGGACACATCATCTCTTCCCAAGGAGTGAAGACTGATCCTGAAAAAGTTGACTCCGTCAAAAATGGGCCAACACCACAGGACAAACATCAACTCCGACGCCTTCTTGGTCTTGCCACATATTACCGACGTTTTGTTAAGAACTTTGCTGGAGTTGCAAAAAGTTTGCATCAGCTCACCGAAAAAGGGAAGCAGTTCAAATGGTCAGGTGAGTGTGAAAAATCTTTTCAGGAACTCAAATACCGCCTCTGTAACGCTCCAGTGCTGGCACATCCAACACCTGGCAAAACATTCATCATCTACGCAGATGCAAGCAACGTTGGAATCGGGGCGGTACTATCCTAAGTGCATGATGGCGAAGAGAAAGTGGTGGCATATTACAGTAAGGTCCTCTCGAAGCCTGAAAGAAACTACTGCGTGACCAGAAGGCAATTGCTAGCTCTTATCTTGGCAACAAAGCACTTCCATAAGTACATCTATGGACAGAAATTCCTTCTGCGGACAGACCATGGTGCTCTGAACTGGCTGTTGAACTTCAAAAATCCAGAAGGTCAAGTCGCAAGGTGGATAGAAAGACTGCAGACTTATGATTACCAGATTCAACACCGCAGAGGAAAGCTGCACTCAAACGCCGACGCATTGTCCCGAAGACCTTGCAAAGAGGATTGCAAGCATTGTAGGCGACAAGAAAACAAAGAAAATATTACCGCTCAGTGACTAAGAGCTGACCCCATATGCGGATGGAGCAATGAGGAAGTGAAGACCGCTCAACAGGAGGATCCAGATATCGAACCCATTCTCGCATGGAAAGAAAATGAAGAGAAACCTGAATGGGGAGACATTTCTGACAGGAGTCCAGTTCTCAAAGCCTATTGGGCACAGTGGGACTCACTATATGTGCAAGAAGGTGTCCTCAGGCGAAGATGGGAGTCCGCTGACGGTAAATCATATGTGATGCAGCTGATCGTACCGCAATCGAAAGTCAGTGAAGTTCTTCGGGAAATGCACGACGGACCTTCTGGAGGTCACCTGGGAGTTAACAAAACACTGGAGAAGGTGCGACATCGGTTCTACTGGTTGCATGCTAGAGATGACGTGGAGAAGTGGTGCCGAACATGTGACAAGTGTGCTGCAACCAAAGGACCTGGTAGGAAGATTCAAGGTAAGATGCATCAGTACAACGTTGGATCGCCTTTTGAGAGGATTGCAGTAGATGTGGCTGAGCCTTTTCCAGAGACCAACGCTGGAAACAAGTACATTCTGGTTGTAATGGACTATTTTAGCAAATGGCCTGAGTCGTATGCCATCTCAAATCAAGAAGCCAAAACGGTGGTCGACCAGATTGTGTTTAACTGGGTAAGTAGGTTTGGCGTACCTATGGAACTCCATTCCGACCAAGGGAGGAACTTCGAGTCAAACATCTTCCAAGGAGTGTGCGGACTACTTGGCATCAAGAAGACCAGAACCACACCGCTTCATCCACAATCTGATGGGATGGTTGAAAGATTCAACCGGACCTTGAAAGAACACCTCAACAAGGTCGTAGGCGACTACCAAAGAGACTGGGATAGGCACGTACCGCTATTCCTGATGGCCTATAGAAGTGCGGTACAAAGCTCGACTCGACAAACACCATCTGACATCCTGTTCCGGAAAACCATGCGGCTGCCCAGCGAACTTAAATTTGGATGCCCCACAGAGGAGCCACAGGACACGAACGAGTATGTGGATGACCTCAAGGAGAGACTCGCTGACATCCATAAAAGAACAAGGGAACAGATGAAAACCTGCAGCGACCGGATGAAGACACAGTACGACACAAAAGCGACAACGGCAGGATTCCAAGCAGGAGATCGTGTGTGGCCCTATAATCCTCATCGTCAAAAGGGATTGTCACCGAAACTTCAGCAGAACTGGGAAGGTCCTTATACTGTTGTCACGAGGATTAACGACGTGATTTACCGCTTCCAAAGAGGATTAAGAGGCAAGTTAAAAGTAGTTCATTGTGACCGGCTGCATCGATATAGTGGCGAAGCTGCAGATGGAATTATTCGGGACGAACAATCTTAAGGAGGGGGCAGTGTAATGAACACCAACATTTATACCAATTTCCTAATCGAAAACGTTTAACCGAAAACACAACTGGCAACACTATAATGGAATGGTATAAATGACAGGCAATGTAGTTAATTACTTTAAATTAAACACGACCTCGCGTTTCGGTGGTTAACAATAGACTCACCATATTTCCGTTGACCTGCCTGGAACTTTTGATTGAACTCCAGAATGCATTGCTTATTTTGCATTCTGGAATTCAGCTTGACCTACTTAGCCATGTCGCAATAAGTGTGGCCGGAAACTGTTAGTATGCATATTATTGATAAAGCAATAATATGCATAATAACAGTTATGCTTACTGGCATAGTAGGTAAAGGTGAAGGAACTAAATGTAGGTATAACATCCCTCCGCCGTTGGGATGTTCAAGCCAGGTCTCCAGAAATAGGTTTGTCTTCTTTTATTCAATATAATGTTAAATTTATTCTAAAATAAGAGATTATATAACAATGTCTATTCGCTATTAATTCAAATCAAATAATATTAAACTACAATCTTAAACACACAGACAAAACATTACACATATGTTCATTTATAGTAAGTAATGCATAACAATATTTTGCGTGGTTAATATATCTTTTTTTTTTTTTTTGTTTAGCGATGTATATTGATTCGAAATCTTATACAATATATGTATATTGGTTTAAATATAACACTCAAAAGTATGCATTTGCTTAAAGTTTACATAAAATGTCATATTCACATGTTTTAAAATGTCATATTCACATGTTTATTTTTATTAACTTTTTTTTTTTTTTTATTCAGAACATGATATTTACTTGCTTTGTAGCAAGTATATGCATTATGTGTATATTTATAGATCTAGTTTTTTTTTACATTAAATGTTTCTTGGATTTATTTATATGCGTTCATAGTTTGTGTTGCTTGTCGTATCTTAAGGAAATTATTAACTTATGGGGCTTTGTTTTTCGGTAGTATTTACGTTAAATTACATTTAAAAGTTGATATAATTCTACGATCCTAAATTAAAGAACTGTTTTTTTGATAGGAATAATTTAGTTTTTTTTTTCTCTTACACCCGAGCAGAGGTGACTCCGTAGACTGTTGAACCTTTGTTGTCGGTCTGTACTGGTGGTGGTGGTGGTCGTGTTACGGGCGCTCTTCTTTTTGGTAGATAAGCTGGCATTTCTATCACTTCGGAATTCGCTATATATTTTCGTTGGGCCGGAATGGTTGGTGGTCCTTTTCGTAGACAGCGGATCAAAAATACTGCTGCAGCTACTACTGCTACTAACGAAACGAAGGACATCATGGAATATCGATGAATACTCAGTTCCCAGTCCTGGCTGTCTGCTTTACGTTCTGCCTCTAGGCTGTCCCAAGATTGAATTAAATCGTCGATACTCTTCTTCCCTTCATTTAAAATATTGGCAAAATTTTTATGATTGCCAATTTTTATCGGAAGTAACTCTGGTACAGGTGCTGATTTCGAGACGCTAAATTTTCTCAACAGTGCTTCTTTGAGTCCTGAGTGGTCTACCATGGGCTGTTTGTACTCAGCTAATGCTTCCGCATGATATTCATAAAACAGTTTTTATGATTGCCAATTTTTATCGGAAGTAACTTTGGTACAGGTGCTGATTTCGAGACGCTAAATTTTCTAAACAGTGCTTCTTTGAGTCCTGAGTGGTCTACCATGGGCTGTTTGTACTCAACTAATGCTTCCGCATGATATTCATAAAACAGTTTGAAACCTTTTGCAATTGCTTCGCATGGCTGCTTCATTTGCAATATTCCCGAATCGCTCAGTGTTACTGCGTAATTTTGGGTTTCGCACTTCACGTTCAATGACATCGTCTCCTTAACTTTGAAAAGCCATTCGTTGGCGGACGTCATCTTAAGGAATATCGCCTCCGTTGCGGGAATCGCAGCATATTTACAAGAGTTCTTAGATGATGGCGCGTGCTGTATAAGCTCTACCAGACACTCATTAGATCCCGAAGTAAGGATGGGTCTTTCATGCCGACAAATAGCCGTCCTGGTGAGGGAACCTCCTGTCAATACCATTGCACATTGTGCGTATTCTGTTTCGCTCATGATGACAAAACGATCATGGTTCTCTGCTTCGGCAATGTACTCATGCTTGGTGTCTAGCACAAGGTCCCAGTTCTCATTGAAGGATGTTTTTAAGGGATATATTTTCTGGACCTTGTACCGAACATATTCGGGTAAAGGTAGTATAATTTTTACCATAAAATTTCCCCCGTCAAGGTACACCGAGCTTTTGGCGACTTGGTTTATTATGAGGGGGTTGTCCAACAAAAATCTTCCTTTACTCGTTATGTTCCGCAATAGACCGGTGATATTTCCCTCGTCTAATACCAAAGGATGTATCTTATTTTGGTACAGGTCATCCAAAATTGAAAGTTCCAAGGATTGTCGGTTTTGGACTTCTAAAACTTTTGTGGTTATGACTGAAGTCATTGCAGTCGCTTCACTTGTCGCTTTCAGCATCGCGATTTCCTTGTTCGTGACTTGACTATACGTTCGGAAAGTGGCACTAAGGTTACCCATGCTCACAGCCATATTTTCGATTTCGTCTGTCAGCTGTGAAATGGGTTTGGATAACGTGTCAAAATTTGATTTCATGACACTTAACTGTCGGTGCATTAATTCGAACGAGCTCGCATCCTGTTTGTGGAGAACTTCCAACTGGTGGTAAACGCTCCTAGCATCTTTGCTATCCATAGTACCGAAAGCCCATTTTGAAAAACCTCCTATGAACTCGAGTGCACGTTTTTGACGTTTAGCATGTGTAAGTTGTTTCATTCGAAAGGCAGTTCGCCGTAAGTTGTCGATGTTTGTCTCGGTCTCTTGATCGATCAATTGGCAATAACGTTTGAAATCGTCGTCCGGAATGCTTCTGCACAGGGTTTCCAGTTTTTTTTCGCACTTTTCCACCATCTGAATAACCATTCCGGAGTCGAGTGGTGTGAACTTCGTGAATATTGTCCACGTATCACTATAAAATACAGCATTTTCCACCGCTTCGAACACCACTGGTGAGGTCAGCTTCAGTTGTTGGACGTTGAATGGCTGTTCACTATTCGTCTGCCCGGGGTAAATGCTTATAACTAATAACACAATTACTACTAAATTTATATGAAGATTAAACATTTTATTTTAATTTTAATGCAATTATTAAAAAAGTTGTTGCAAATAAGGAAACACCTTTTTTTTTATTTTAACAGTTAAAATTAGGTTAAATTTAGATTTTTTAGATTTTTTTTTAGTGACCCTTTTTTTTTTTGAAATTCTGGAAAGACAAAAAGAATTAGTAAGATTGTACGGATTGATGATAATAATTTCCCGTTAAAATTAGATCATAAATGATGGAAAGCTTTTAGCTGGTTGTTGTGAACCCGCTTCGTTTTTCTACCCATTTTAATGGTTGTGTTGACGTCACCTCTAACCGAAACTACCTCATAGGGTCCTAACCAAATTTGTGAAAACTTGTTTTTTCGAACAGGATTTCTAAGCAACACCTTTTGCCCTGTGGTAAAGGACGTGGGATTAACCTTTCGGTCATACTGCTTTTTCGATGCTATTTTGGCTTTTTCTAGATTGTTTCTAGCTATCTCATGTGACCTTTGGAGTTGAAACCTTAGCTGTTGCGGATAGTCTTCGATATTATATAATGGGGTAGTTTTACCTTTTAGATTTGTAGGCATAACAAAATCGAGGCCAAACAAACTGTGAAGTGGTGTCAGTTTGGTGGATGTATGCTGAGTATTATTATGGACATGCATAGCCTGCCTAAGCCATTGATCCCAATTTTGGCTGTCATTATCAACAAAACTCCTTAGATATTCCGCTAAGGGTCTGTGACTTCGCTCTAGTGAACCATTGGCCTGTGGATGGTAGGCAGTTATATGGATTTTCTTAACTTTCAAAAGTTTACATGTTTCAGAAAACAGTTTTGAAGTAAAATTAGATCCATTATCCGTTATGAGCTTTTTCGGTATGAGAAAACGTGTTATGATTTCCTCATAAAAGGCTCTAGCCACAGTGGCTGCCTCAGCATCTGGAATTGCTACACAAGCCATGTACTTAGTCAAGTCGTCTTGGAACGTTAAAATATATCTGTTTCCTGAATGCGTTAGTGGAAGGGGCCCTACCATGTCCATATATAGTTTTTCGAAAGGGGAGCATGGAGTATCCGTTAATTCCATTGGCATTTTTGTTAGATTTCCCGATTTATTCATTTGACATTTTTCACAGTTCCTTATATAGCTTGTTATGTCTTTGTGCATGTTCTTCCATCGAAACTGACAGCGAATGCGTGCAAACGTCTTTGATGTTCCCTGATGTCCTCCAAGTGGGGAATCATGGAAATCACGGAGAACTGTTAAAATATCAGCAGGTTCCGTTAAAGTGACAAACCTTTTGCTTGGAGCAGTGGCTATTTTGTCATTGAGTTGGTTATTACTTTCTTTCCTGTTTTTAGAGTCCTGTGATGACTTCAGTTTGAATTCTAAGTCTCCTGAATTGTTAGCGTTAAGGGCTTTAAGTCCCGATTGAAATATCTTTCGGCATTTTTCATAGTTTGGCGTCTCATTGTATTCCAGAGCAGAGACGTATTTCATGAATTCCATTATTGGCTTTGGCACTCCTCTGGGGTATAGTTTTTCCAAACCAGTACTTACATTTCTCATAAAAGTTTCCTTAGACTTCTGGACTTTAATGGGAACTTTAATGACGTTTTCTTGTTCCCAGGGCAGCCTCACACCTGACCAATCGATTAGATTATACCCAAGGATCTCAAAGTCTCCTCGCATTGTTGCTACACCGAGATGTGCATCTCTAGATGTGTATTCAATTGTACCATTGTGCATTTTCTTTGGATCTAGCTTGAAATCCTTTTGGGTGTAGTGACTAGCTAAACCGAAGTCTACCAAATATGCTTGAGAAGCACCATCTTTCCCATAACCTAATAAGATGTTGGCACCTTTTAAATCGGCATGGACATACGTTCGGCCGTGGATGTACTCATACACATCCAACATCTGTAAGGCAAGACGATAAATTGTGTGTTCTGGAATCCTTCTTCCGTTTTCCAAGAAAAGCTTCCAAATATCGTCTCCATAACGTGGCATTACAACGAAACGATGTTTCACATCGTTAATGTCGTGTGATCCCTTACCAACTAGATAAGGCATCCCAAAAGATTTAAGTCCGCGCTGCTGTTTGAACTGTGTAATGTCTTCAAAACGAGCATTGTGCATACAAAAATGCATTTCAACAAACAACGTCCCATTGCCATGTGGTTCAATTTTGACGACATATTCATAGTCGGACGGCTTCTTTGGTGAACTCGATGCTTTACACGCTGAATATATTTGACCATGACTTCCCATGCCTATTGACGGACCGATTTTCCATGATGTTTTGGACAAATCAGTTATTATTTCACCTTCAGGAATTTGTTCTGACACGGCATGGTCGTTCTTCTTTTTGTCTATAGGTACCTTTGTACTCTCTATGTTCAACTTTGCTTTACTCCTTGTCTGGACCACCTTAATTTCTTCGGGATCCGTCTGAATTCGGCTGAGTGCGTCCGCACTACAGTTTGTTTTGCCTGCCTTATACATTATCTTATAATCATACTCCGACAGCTTATGATGGAACCTTACTAGTCTTGTTGTTGGGTCCTTAACATTAAAAACACCAATCAGGGGGCGATGATCCGTATAGATAGTAAAATTACGACCAAGGAGGTATGTTCGGAAATGCTTACAGGCCCAAACTATGGCAAGCAATTCTTTTTCTATGGTTGAGTATTTTTTTTCGGCCTTATTTAAAGATCGACTAGCAAAAGCTATAGGTTTATCTTCACCAACTTTGCCCTGAGACAGAACGGCTCCCAAAGCTTCGTTACTCGCATCGGTTGTCAAGATAAACGGCTTCGAAAAATCTGGATATATCAGAATAGGTGGTGAAGAAATAGCTCTTTTAAGAAACCTAAACGATTTTTCGCAATCTGGGGACCATTCAAACACCTCCCCTTTTCTCAATAGCTTCGTGATTGGGCGGATATTTGAGAGAAGTGAGGTATGAACTTTCTATAATAGTTCGCAAGCCCCAAAAATGATTGTACCTGCTTTACTGTCTTTGGGGTGGGAAAATTGGAGACACATTGAATTTTTGATGAGTCTGGAGTAGATCCGTTTTCAGAGCACACGTGCCCTAAATACGTTACTTCACGGCGAAGAAAATTACATTTTTCAATATTTAACTTCAGGTTGTGTTGCCTTAACTTATCCAAAACCTTTGCAAGCTTTTCGTTGTGTTGTTCAAGATTTTTGCCATACACGACAATATCGTCCAAATCAGTGGTGGGCAAACTTTCATAACGGGGGGCCAGAAAATTCAAGAAATCGCAGACGAGGGCCAGAGTTATTTAAAAAATGCAATTTGTGTTGAAACTTTTAATCATATTAAAACATTACAGCATTACACATTACACAAATGTTCAAAATTACAATTCAACTTCTATTCGAAGGCTCTGCGTTGGTAGGCGTTTGAGATGTATGAAATTGCTTTTGATTTGCCATAATATTTTCGAAGATTGAGTTTTTCCGCAATTTCATGGTCGAAAAAGTCTGTTCGCATACGTGCGACGACGCAAACAGCGATAATTTTCTGGGCGTGAGAAATCATCTTTAGGAACTCAGCTTTCAGTACTGTTCTATAAAATTCTAATTTTGTGGGATTTAAGAACAGTTGTTTTAAATGGGTGCTGCACTGCATACCAATAATTTCCAACTGCAATTTCGCAGAGACATAATCCGGATCTACATTAAACGGCATCGAGAAAACATTCAGCGACGACTGATTGCCCTTGAAATCGTTAAACCTAGTTTCGAAGTCTGTGTGAAGTTTTTTCAACACCTGACTGAATTCTTTCAGTTTGTTTTCACTCACTGGTGACACCGATTTTAAACGCGGAAAGTGAGTTAAATCGTTTCGTAGTCATGCAGCAGTAAAACGGAAAAGCCTGGGCTTTAAGTGATTTTAGGCAACCCCTCATCTAACCAGTTTCATCTTTGAATTGGTTCTTTCCTTGCATTTTTTATTTAATTTGTTGTTGTGTAGTAAGTCGAGTAAGAGGGTCGCACGAAAAAAATCCGCTGCGAGTCTGTCAGTGGAATCCAAATAATTGGAACGATTTGTTCCATTTTGGCTGAAACTCCAATCAGCTGACACGAAAAATGAAATTGCATCAGGAAACTAGAAAAATGCAATTTTAAAAGAAAATATTTGTTCAATTATACATTTTCTGGGCGCAAAAAATTCTTTGAGTGATTTGCAATCGATTGATGTAACATTTGTATTTCAAATCGAAAGAAAACCTATAGTCCGGGATCCCTGGTCCAATTTTTTTTGTGACTACTATCAAGCTAATTTTCCCTGAGTGGCTTTATTTTGTTGAGACGCCCAACAATTTTCTAACGAAAACTTTCGACTGTGGTAGCTAACAGAGGTAGAAAGGGTGAAATATGTCGATTTCATGATACTAAAAATTTTATTAGTAACAGTTTCTTTCTTAGTTAAGCTTCAAGATAATTATCTGAGTTACTTAAAAAAATATTTGTCCTACAAATTGTATGGTTTGATCTTAAGAGTCCCCTTCCTCAAACATGTATCGATTACGAGGTCAAAAAAAGTGATTACTAACAAGCTGATTTTTTCGTTTTTACTTATTTAATATTTATATAATCTAACAGTCAGATTGTCCTACAAATTCCGTGGTACGTTTTTTCAGTCCTACGCCCAAAAGTAGTAGTACATATGCATGATGTAAAAAAAAACGCGCTACGCTATAGCGGTGCTCAAATTGAATATATACATATGTATTTGAAATTCATGAAATAAAAAATCAATTTATTTTTCAAGCATGACAAAAAAAATTTTGACTTTTTGATAGATTCCACTTAACAAGTACAAAAAACCTAGTATTAAAGATTTTGAACATGATTTGCGAGGTGAAGAGGACACACAGTATGACGTAATACGTAAAGACTCGAATCGTCCTGCAGATTTTTGCAAATTATTAAAGAGCAACAACTTTAAAAAACAATTTGTAGAATTTTTAATTGAAGATTGGACAAGGGACGAATTTATTGCATTGATCATCGGAAAGACTGTTAAACTTAATTATGAGCAATGTTACACTTACGAGCTGTCTAGTGAAAATAAAATAATAAGAGTCATTGACTATAACCTCTCTTGTTATCATGAAGAAGCTGATACCAAAATTGTATACCACATTTTTCAACTTAATACTAATTATAGTGTGCAGATCAGTTGCGTGGCGTGGATATTTTCAAATGGTAAGTCGAGAAAAATGAATCACCTACACAAATTAATAAGGAATAAATAGAAAGTACCTTAAATTCCTAACGTGGATTAATCGAAGCCAATTTTTTTATACTGTCATTTAGTTTAAAATTCACAATGAGCTTAAAGCATAAAAAAATGCACGATAGGTACTTAAAATTCACTTTAAACTTGCAAATAATCCAAAACAATGATCAGTAGAACAAAACCGAATCCACCGTACATTACTCGAAGGCGAAAACTGTATTATTTTTTCCAAGCAGACATTGGACTATAAGGCCGAGGCCACGCAGTCAGCGATAAGCGAGCGAGCGAGCGACTGAACGACATGAAAAAATTAAAACAAATGAAATTGCATTGAACTGGCCATGCATTGAGCGATATTTTTAAGCGACTGAACGACGTCGCTCTGTCACCAAACTTGTTCTAATTTTTAGTTTATCGCTTAGCGTCAAGAGCAACAGATGGTTGGTGGACAACAAATATAAACGTATTGCTCTTGACAACGGCATTTTAACAACTAATCGCTAAGGAAATGTCGCTCACGAAAAGGCCACCCGTCGCTCGACTTTGTCGCTTAATCGCTGATCGTTCAATCGCTCGCTTGCTTATCGCTGACTGCGTGGCCTTAGCCTAACGAAAATTATCGTCTTACTTTTTTCAATAAGTAAACGTGTATTCAAAAGGGATGGCACCGGGCACCGGGGTGGAAGTATATCGTAGGAAAGACAGGGAGAAACACAAAATATGTTCTGCGCGGCGATTTTCAATGCCTTGTGTATGCTTTGTGTATTGTGTGTGTATCTCGCAAATTTAAAAGTGCTTAAAGAACATTGTGTGTATGGGCAAAGAAAGGCTGTTGACTGCTTAGTTGTAGACTTATGTTGCTGGTTTTTTCTATGAACAAGGGACAAATTTTAAAAGGTATGACGATAGGAATCGTGTTATATGGACGCCACGCCACTGGTGCAGATACATTGTACAGATTCTGATATACCAATAATAATGTTGGCAAACTTTAAGTATTTAAAAGATCAAATTCAAATAATAATTAATTTAAGCACGAGTAAAAAAAAACTGTACTTAAACATAAATGAAATTTATGAAAAACTTGGGGATCAATTATCTTGTTCACTCGCTATATGCCATATATTTACAGGAAATGATTATAATCCTGCTTTCTTTCGTAAAGGAAAAAAGAGACCTTTCACTATTTTGAAGAAAAATAACAATTTTCAAGAGGCTTTTATTAAACTCCTACGAATTGAAACTACAGCATTAACAACATCGAATGAAGTATTTCAAATTATCGAAGAGTATGTATGCAGAGTTTATTCATTAAAAACAAAAAATTATATTAACAAAGGACGGTATGAGTTATTTGAGAAAGGATATAAATCAAAAAATTAAAACGAAGATATTTTAAAACAAAAAATCGTAGGATATGATCCTTCCAGTTTGCCACTAACAAAACAAGAATTGTTGCAACAAATTAAAAGAACTGTATTTATCTGCAATGTATGGTGTAATGCACACATGCGGTGCCCAACGGAAAAATTGCCAGAAAATTTTGGATGGACAATAATTGATGGCAAATATGAATATTATTGGTTTGATGTTCCCCAAAGTCCATCTTTTGAAGAAATATCTTCCGACATTCAAGGTACCCTATTTATACAATTGTTATTTTATGATTGACTATTTATTATTATATTATGATTTACTTAATTTTTTTATGTTATTACAGAGTCAGATATCACGAATGAAGGAAGTGAAGTAGATGCCGATGACAGCGATAGTTGCGATAGTAGCGATAGCAGCGAAAGGTTGTCGGATGAATCTGAGGAGGATTAATTTTTTTTTTAGAAATACCGAAATCTCTGTGCTTAATTTACTAAAAAATAAAGCTAAATATTTAAAACTAGAGCAAGATTTTTTCTTGTACCATATGTTACAAATAAACAAACAAAAAAATGACAATTCTTGTCGGACTAGCGATGCATACCTGTTTTCTTGTAGGACATTGTTTGAATTGGGCAGATAACACACTAACCTATAATGTAATATTTTTGTCCTACAGTTAGTAATGAAAATAATGATCTGGTGGTATTGACATTTTCTGAGCGTAGGACTGAAAAAACGTACCACGGAATTTGTAGGACAATCCGACTGTTAGATTATATAAATATTAAATAAGTAAAAACGACAAAATCAGTTTGTTAGTAATCACTTTTTTTTACCTCGTAATCGATACATGTTTGAGGAAGGGGACTCTTAAGATCAAACCATACAATTTGTAGGACAAATATTTTTTTACGTAATTCAGATAATTATCTTGAAGCTTAACTAAGAAAGAAACTGTTACTAATAAATTTTTTAGTATCATGAAATCGACATATTTCACCCTTTCTACCTCTGTTAGCTACCACAGTCGAAAGTTTTCGTTAGAAAATTGTTGGGCGTCTCAACAAAATAAAGCCACTCAGGGAAAATTAGCTTGATAGTAGTCACAAAAAAAATTGAACCAGGGATCCCGGACTACTAGTTTTTATTCCATTTTGAAATTTTTCCTGACTCGTTTTCCTTATCGCTATTACTGGTCCCTGAATCGGTAAAAAATGCTAAATCGATATGCCAATCTTTGTCTTCGAAATATAATAGATATAATAATATAATTTTTGTCAAAATTTGTCGAATGACCATCGCGTCAGGGGCCGGATTAAATGCTTTCGCGGGCCGGAGTTGGCCCGCGGGCCGTACTTTGCCCATCACTGGTCCAAATAAACAAAACAATCAATGCCATGCAAACCAGTCAGGATGTGATTCATGATCCTTTGGAAGGTTGCTGGGGCACCGGTTAGCCCAAACGGCATTCTATTGAATTCGTAATGCCCTTTGCTAGTGCTAAACGCGGTTTTCGCCTTGTCAGCCGGATCGATCATTACCTGGTGGTAGCCACTTGCCAAATCCAATGTGGTAAAAAATTGGCAGTGTCCCAATTGGTCAAGAATTTCTTCGATTCTTGGTAAGGGAAAAGCATCTTTTATCGTGATTTCGTTTAGTTTTCTGAAATCCACAACGACCCTCCACCTTTTCTGACCTTCAATGGATTTCTTAGGTACAATAAGCAATGGTGAATTCCATGGAGATTTACTTTCCGAAATTATGTTCTGATCAAGCATCTCTTGTACTTGTCTTTCAATTTCTTTCTTATGAATCTCCAGAGTTCGATATTGTTTAGTGTTAATCGGTCCTTGGTCAGATTTAGTGGGTATACTGTGTGCTAAGACAGGTGTGAAGCTTAAGTTATCACCCTTCAGTAAGAAAACGTCATTAAATTTGGAGCATAGCTTTTCTACTGACTCCTTCTCTTCCCTATTCAGGTTTTCATCTAACTTTAAGGAACTAATCAGAGTACTGACCCGTTCACTAAGCTGTTGTCTTGGAAAATTAGCCAATATTCTGTTTTCCGCACTCTGGTTAATAATTTTAAAGTTTTTGAAATTCGAATGCTTTGGAACAAGATTTCCGTCCAAACAGTAGTCTTGTGTCGTTCAATTCATGATAGGAGCATGGACGTAGCTATTGTTTGCTTTTACTATTGCATTTCCCAAGTAGATTCCGCAATCAATCTCTTGTGAATGTATTAGCAATTCATTTGATTTTGAGTTGGGAATATAAAGCTTAACAGCTGTTTGTGTCCGAGCTCCTATTTTGAACTTCTCTTGTGTTTCCTGTATTGAAGATATCTTAGAAGGTAAACACTTTAGAGGTAATTTGATTATAACTTCCCTTTTCCCATTAAATAATGTTATTCTTTTTGAAACAGCGTCGATGATTGTTTGATTCCATAGGATATCACGTTCTAGGATACCGTCAGCAGGTATTTCATCTAAGCCATCGACAACGTTCCACTTAGTACAGAACTTATTGTTGGGGAATGATAAGGAAGTTTTGATTGTACCTTTTGTTGAGCCTATACCACCAAAAACGCCACCCAATTGCTTAGTGTCGCGGATGTTGATATTGCACGCATTGTTTAAAGAACTTTGTTTTAGCAAACTCGAGTCTGCTCCCGTGTCGACAAGTACCAAAATCTTTCCGGATTTGGCCAACGACATCGGCAATTCCACAAACACGTCATGCTTACGATTGTTTTTGTATGCGTACAATATCTTTCCGTCTTTATTTTTACTGCCCAACTCAATTAATTTTGCAAAGAGAATACAAAAATATGAACATAATTTGTGCACTGCAAAGACAGTCCATTTCTTAAGCTTAAAGCACTCATTCAAAAACAAACAAAAATGTAACCAGAGATCGGTTTGACCTAGACTAACTTTATTTCTGTGTACCACATTTTTTCTCTGTTTTGTTTTACAGACTGACTGAAAAGTGAAGAAATTTGACTCCCGGTCATTTACATTTAGGCAACTCTTCACTTTTCGTTGCTGTTTGTTGGTCGAGGCCAGCGATGGCTTTGTTTTGTGGTTTTTTTTATTTTTCGATGCAGTTTCATTTTCTGTTTTTAATGTTTCGTTGCTAGGTGGTTGTGAATTTGTTGGGGGCTGGGAATTTGTTTTAATTTCTGTAGACAGTAAATTTTTCGGGGTGCAGCCTACTTTCTTAGACTGACCCCCGGTTCATTTCCCGACTGTTCCTTCAAGTAGTTTTTCTTTGAGAAACAGTCGTCCTCCACATGACCCAGTCTGGAGCACCACTTACACTTCACTTTGGTCTTCTGAGTAGTGCGCGTCACAGTAAAGACACTAGATTTTGGGCAAACATCTCTACTGTGCCCATAAGAGGTACAAGCCCCACAATAGGGCGTGCTCTTCCTCAGTCGGCATTCTGCGTAAGTGTGGTTTGACTTGTTACAAAATCCGCATTTTATCTGAGGATGTCGTCTGGTATCTTGCTCATTTGCTTGTGGAGGCAGAAAATGTGAACTACTGTTCACAGAAGGCATGGAGTGTAAATTGTGGTTAACACCGTAAGCATTGGAGGGATTGTGATTGAAATGGTCATTCATGTAAGTGTGATTATATGGGCTAACAAGATGTATCTATGGAGGGTCGAATATCTGTTGAGGTGGGTACTGTGTATGAGGTGATGTTTGATGGTAATGATGATTGACGTTTTGCAAGTACGTTGGCGAGGAAACAGAAGGCGCTAACAAAAGATACGCTTCTTGGGCCGTTTCATTGCTTTTGCGAATCACTTCTTTCCTTTTGTGCTGACAAACTTTTATTTAACTCGCTTGTCAGTTGATTTATTTCCTGATCAGCTTCTTCAGTCACTTGGTTAAGTCGCTTTTCGGCAGCTTTTCGATACTGCTCGCTTTTTTCGAGCGACTTTGCAAATTATTTAGCTCTTTCGCTTTTTTTTCTTTCAAATCGTTGACGGCTTTTGTGTATTCAACCAACACAGCATCTAAAGTTTCTAGACGCGTCAACTTGCCCCACTGAGAACTAATTTGAAAACTGATCAGGCTATAAACCTCAGGATTTAAAATTTGTTTGAGCTCTGAAAGAAGTAATTCGCTCAATTGTTTCACTTGCCGCTGTTGATTCTTTTTATCTTTTTTCAATAATTCTGATTCTTCGATCAGGTCGTTAAGTTGTGCCTCAATTTGACTTTTGGCCATGTACAAAGAACTCAATCGCAAGGAAAGAGAAAAAACAACAAAATTAAACAAAACCTATAATTTATCCCAGTTGTATCTACTAATTATTTTTCAATCATACCCCATTGCGCACAAAAAAAATACACGAAAACACAACAAAAAAACCAAAACCATAAACGGAGTAGGAAAAACAAGCGGAAAACAATGTATAATAAAAATAAAAGGAAAAAAAAAATTTTTTTATTTTTTCTTACCAGTATCAGTATCAGTATGTCGTTCACGTTTCTTTCCAATTCTTCTCCTTCAGTATCAGTAGTATGTTGTTCACGTTTTTTTTTTCTTCAATAATGCACACTACACAATCACGAGAACGTACGAAAGGTATTTTAATTTATTTATTTATTTAATTCACATTAAAAACACAAATGACTTTTTCTAAGGTTCGCGAACCGGCTGCGCCAAATGTAATGTAGTTAATTACTTTAAATTAAACACGACCTCGCGTTTCGGTGGTTAACAATAGACTCACTATATTTCCGTTGACCTGCCTGGAACTTTTGATTGAACTCCAGAATGCATTGCTCAACTTGCATTCTGGAATTCAGCTTGACCTACTTAGCCATGTCGCAATAAGTGTGGCCGGAAGCTGTTAGTATGCATATTATTGATAAAGCAATAATATGCATAATAACAGTTATGCTTACTGGCATAGTAGGTAAAGCTGAAGGAACTAAATGTAGGTATAACAGTGTAGAGATGCTTGACAGCAAATGTGGAAACCATGGAGAAGAAACTGGAACGCTCTAGATGAGTGTTGTTCTATATAAATAGGCCGCTGACGCAACGAGCAGTCAGTTTTGATTATAGAGTGATAAAGTTAAGAGTGAATTGTTCTAACAAGTGATAGTCCAAAAGTCGAGTTGAGATCGAATTAAGTATAGATACTGAATAAAAGCGGTAGAAATAAATTGAAAAGTGAAGTTTTATTTTACGAACTAAGCGCACGTTACAATATAATGGCCTCAGTTCCGTTAATGTGGCTTCAGGGTCAAAATGTACATTTCCCTCCTTCAGCACACGCATGATCTCGGCACGAGTTAATATATTCGCCATTGTTTCGAAAAAATAGTAAAAAAAAATTCCACTTTTGAGCAAACAGTTTCATAAAAATTCAATTTTTTTTTCACTTTGTTTGTACCTACCCCACACCTGAATTTGTAATGAGGTCAAATGCACGTTTTGTCTTATTATTTTATTTTATTTTACTACGGCTGTTTACGATGCTTACACTTTGAATGATAAACTGAGAATGAGAATTATTACAAGCGAATAACAATATGTACTAAAAACAATATAGTGATGATGATGCAAGTAACCCAGCCATAGGTGCAGTACTAAGCCAACACAATAAGCCAATAACCTTTGTAAGTAGGACGTTATCTGCAAGTGAACAAAATTATGCTACCAATGAAAAGGAATTGTTAGCAATAGTATGGAGTCTGAAAAATTTGAGAAATTGTCTACATATATGGTCAAACTGGAATCCGCATATACACGGACCATCAACCATTGAGCCTTGCTGTATCTGATAAAAACCCTAATACAAAGTTGAAGAGATGCAAAGCGTTTATAGAAGAATATGCACCAGTAATAAATTATAAACCAGGTAAAGAAAATGTGGTAGCAGATGCATTAAGTCGTCAAGAAATAAATATAATGGAAAATAGTGAAGCTTTAGCTACAGTACATAGAACTCACAGCAGCCCAAGAGAAGAAATTAGAAGGTTAGGTGGAATAATCAATCGAAAGAAATAATTAGGAAGGGAATAAACGCAATATATTCAACAGAAGAGACTCTATTTAAGATTAAAGACAAATTACTAAACGAATACCCAACAACACAGTTTGCGTACGTTTCAAATTTTGTAGAAGACATAACAGACAAAGACATGCAAATAACCATTATGAAAGAGGAACATAATAGAGCACATAGAGACTCTAGAGAAAATTTTAAACAAATTTCAGCTAAATGTTACTGGCCCGAATGTTTTAAAAAATTACTCGATTACGCGAAAGACTGCTCTGTTTGTAAGGAAAACAAATATGACAGACATCCTGTTAGATATAAGATTGCAGAGGCTCCAATTAAAAAGAAAGGGGGGGAACGCATACATGCAGACATATACTACATTGACAACGATCAATTTTTGACTATGATAGACTCTTTCTCGAAATTTTTAATAGTTAGACATATCGTCAGTAAAATAGACGCTAAGGAAAAACTGATTGAAACACTACCAGTGTTTGGGAGTAGAAGTTTTGGTCACAGACAATGAGAGAACATTCTGTACTCCGACGGCAGAATTAGAATAATTTGGAGGGCACGAGTACGATAACTTTGGCGACAAAAAATAATAACGGTTTCTGATAGAGGGGTTTAATACAAGCATTTTTTACTATCGGAGGGGGGGTCTATCTCCCCCCGTTTAGGCGGTAGGGGCAATTTTATAAAAATTGACTTAAAATCTAAAAAAAAATATTGTAGAACAACGGGAAAACTTACAGATACAATTTATACTTTTTATAAAAGCCAGAAATTTGCACTTTATAACAAATTTTAAATTAAGTGGTTTCAATTTAAAGTTTTTGCAATAACTGACTTCAAAGTCAAAATTTAGGAAAAAAATTTTGAAAAAATCACTTTGAGTATTATGTTTCTCGTGATTACAAATGCCAATAAAAAAAATTTGATGTAGTTAGTTGCTTCAATCAATTTTTTATCAAACGCTGTAAACTACTTCTTTCTATGTGTTATAGTTTTTTAGATAATTGAAAAATAGTAAGACTATTGAAGTATGCAATATTTTCAAAAAATTATGGAAATACGTACGAATTTACGATAATGTTAGGAAATAGACTATTGAAAGTATAAATATTCATCAGGCAGGTACTTATGTGCAATTAATTTCCGTTTGCAACAACTTTCCGCATGGCCCGCTTCGCGGGGCTCATTATTTTAACCCTTTTTCCGCAGGGTTAGGCTGCTCATGCTAAATATGAAAATAGCAATTGTTTTTCTAACTGCAAGTTATTTGATCGAGCTGAAAAAAGTATAAAAGTATAAAAATTCATCAGACAGGTGCTTATGTGCAATTCATTTCCGTATGCAACAACTTTCCGCATGGCCCGCTTCGCGGGGCTCATTATTTTAACCCTTTTTCCGCAGGGTTAAGCTGTTCATGCTAAATATGAAAATAGCAATTAATTTCCGTATGCAACAGCTTTCCGTATGGCCCGCTTCGCGGGGGTCATTATTTTAACCCTTTTTCCGCAGGGTTAAGCTGCTCATGCTAAATATGAAAATAGCAATTAATTTCCGTATGCAACAGCTTTCCGCATGGCCCGCTTCGCGGGGCTCATTATTTTAACCCTTTTTCCGCAGGGTTAAGCTGCTCATGCTAAATATGAAAATAGCAATTGTTTTTCTAACTGCAAGTTATTTGATTGAACTGAAAAAAGTTTTGTTGCTATTTTCATATTTAGCATGAGCAGCTTAACCCTGCGGAAAAAGGGTTAAAATAATGAGCCCCCGCGAAGTGGGCCATGCGGAAAGTTGTTGCATACGGAAATTAATTGCACATAAGCACCTGTCTGATGAATTTTTATATTTTCAATAGTCTATTTCCTAACATTATCGTAAATTCGTACGTATTTCCATAATTTTTTGAAAATATTGCATACTTCAATAGTTTTACTATTTTTCAATTATCTAAAAAACTATAAGACATAGAAAAAAGTAGTTTGCAGCGTTTGATAAAAAATTTATTAAAGCAACTAACTACATCAAATTTTTTTTTATTGGCATTTGTAATCACGAGAAACATAATACTCAAAGTGATTTTTTCAAATTTTTTTTCGTAAATTTTGACTTTGAAGTCAGTTATTTCAAAAACTTTAAATTGAAACCACTTAATTTAAAATTTGTTATAAAGTGCAGATTTCTGGCTTTCATAAAAGGTATAATTAGTATCTGTAAGTTTTCCCGTTATCTTACAATATTTTTTTTTAGATTTTAAGTCAATTTTTATAAAATTGCCCCTACCGCCTAAACGGGGGGAGATAGACCCCCCCTCCGATAGTAAAAAATGCTTGTATTGAACCCCTCTATCAGAAACCGTTATTATTTTTTGTCGCCAAAGTTATCGTACTCTCCCCGAATTTTTTTTCTGTGTACGCTCACACTGCAAAATGCAGGCCAGCTGTTTTTGCATTGAGTGAAACTCAGGTGGGTGTTGATTCTAATTCATCAGAGTTCAACCTGCCTGGGTATAGCTTAGTGCCATTATTCTTTGCTTCTCATGTCCTCGCCGTATATGATGGAAATGATATTGCTTACCAGCTTCTACCACAATACGGCCTCTGTTCTAATACGAACTTTAATTTCATGTGGTTAAAATTCACCGTCCGTAAGCAAATCATTCATTATTGTTTTATCTATAGAAGCCCCAATTTAGATAGCAATTCAACCTCCGACAACACCCGAAGGAAAATGTGTTGAGATTTTCGCTGAGTTTAACGAACTAACTCAACTTGTTGATGATCCCACTCGGGTTCCAGATATTGAAGGCCATGCGGCCAACACTCTTGACTTATTTCTCACTTCTCATCCCGAAAAATACAGGGTTGTAGAATCATCTCCTTTAGGCAAATCAGACCATTGTGTCATATCGGTAGATTTTTCGCTTTCCGTCACGGTAAAAAAAAGATAAAGTCCCTAAAAGAACTGTGTGGCAATACGAGAAAGCCAATTGGGACGGCCTGAATAGTTTCTTTCGAATTTTTAATTGGTCATTGTGCTTTCTCGACGGAAACGTTGATGCATCAGCTGATATGATATCTAACGTTATTCTCAACGGCATGAGAAATTTTGTTCCTAACAGAACAAAAAGTATCATCCCCAAAGAGAATTCGTGGTTTGATTCAAGCTGTAAAGAGGCGATTAGTGATTGTTTAGTTTAGTTTAGTTTATTGAGAAATTATTCTTGATACATTATTCTTGATACATGTAAGATTGTATTCTTTTAAAGTGTGTACAAGCTTAATGAAGTTTAACATGAATAATAATTTAGTTTGAATGAATAAATAAAAAAAAAAAAAATATTTGATTTAACAAAATGTAGAAAACAAAATAAATAATAACTTAAAACAACAAAGATAAAATACAAAAGAAAAAGAAAAGGAAAAAAAATACAAGAGAAAAGATAGAAATTTTGTTGGCACAAATCAATAATTTTCTGCAAAATATTTAAACATTGCATATTTAAAAGTATTTGTGTTGCTGATACGCTTGATGGTAGGGGGTAAAGAGTTCCAAAGTTTAGTAATATAAACAAAGAATTGACGACTAGTCGTTTGGTAATTATGTCGAGGAGTAATTAATTGAGGATTTCTATTACCTCTTCCAAATTTGATTTTTTCATATAAATACTCAGGTTCTTTTGTTGTAATCAATTTATGAAGTGTTAACACTGTCCGATATTTCAAATATGAGTTCAAAGAGCAGCAAAATATTTGCTTGGTGAAGTTGGATATGTTCGTTTCTACGCTTATCGAAGATAGATATTTTCTTGTGGGAGTCAGACTTCTTAGTGCTCCATATATTTTGCAAACGGTTTTGTTGATGTGAATGTCCCACTTGAAACTGCTGCTCAAATATATTCCTAGATTCTTTACAAAAGGTACACATTCGATAGGAGATTGATCTAGGTATATTGTAGGAATTTGTTCAATATTAGGGGTATAACTTTTATCAATCAGTAACGTTTTCGTTTTGAGAGAATTGAGAAGAAGTTTATTTTGGACTATCCAGTCATTAACAATACTCACTCTATTTATGTGATGTTTAGAGAAAGTTAGGTACACTTGGACATCATCGGCATAGATGTGATATTTGCAGACAGAAAAGCATTCGGATATATCATTTATAAAACATGTAAACAACAGAGGACCTAGTATGGATCCTTGCGGAACACCAGATGGTACCCACTTTCATACATACAGACATACTGTTCTTGATGACAAACATACTGATATCGACAACTAAGATATGACATTATCTGATTACACAGACTGTTTTGAAATAAAAATGTGCTTTTCAATTTATCAAACAAGATCTTGTGGTTTACTGAGTCAAATGCTTTGGAAAAATCCAAGAAGACTATTAATCCAAGTATTTGAGCATCCAGACCTTCACGGATATCATCACAAACTTTTAACAAAGCTGTGGTACAGCTATGTTTAGAGCGAAAGCCGGATTGGTACTTGGTTAATAGTTTATTATTCTCCAGATAGGTTTTTATTTGCTTACTAATAATTGATTCCAGAACCTTGCTTATAAACGGAAGGATTGCAATAGGTCTATACTCCTTAGTACTTCCAGAAGATGCTTTTGGTATGGGGACAATTTTAGCAATTTTCCAGCAGTCGGGAAAAATAGAAGTTGTTATCACAGTATTAAAGATATGTGTTATGTGGCGCAAGATGACAGGCAAGAGGATTTTAATAAAATCAGGATGTATATTATCTGAACCCATTGCTTTTGAACGTATTCGTAAAATTTCCTGAACAAATGTTATTTGATCAATGCAATTAATGGAAAGAATACCAAGCAGACTATTTTCGGATTCTCTCACAACTGGTCTGAGATTATCTACAGGGCATGGTTGGATGAACTTATCATTTAGCTCTTCAAGGTTGCAATCATCAGAACAATTGTTGTTTTTACTTCCAACACCAACTTGGCGAACCTGTTTCCAAAAATCAGTACTAGAATTACAATTGGAAAACTTATTCTCATAATATAACTTTTTGTTTTTACGTATGAGTGCAGTAACAGCATTTCGAAGCTTTTTATATTGGACCAGTAATATAGAACACTTGTTACTTCGCCATCTTCTATACAAAAAATTACGTTGATTTATTAATTCGATAACATTTTGTGTAAGCCAGGGATATGTCTTCTTACGAATCTTTTTGGTTTAAATGGAAACAAATTTGTTAGATAAGTAATGTATGTTTTGGTTAAAAGTTTCAATCTTAACGTTTGGATTGTTCGTTTCGTAAATAGGTAACCAGTTTAATTGTTGAGACTCAGTGAAGAGAATTTCTTAATTAATATTTGGAAAAATTGAAGACGTCGTATGAGATTTCACTATTTTGAGGTACAAACGCATCAATAGTAATGAATATTATGTCATGATGGGAAAAAGCAGAGCATTGAATCTGATTATAGTGAAGTAATAAACTTAAATCAGAGACGACAAAGACATCGATCAAAGATGGTTCCTTATCTGGCATAAAATGAGTTGGCTGATTATAATAAGCAAACTTTAGATGATGACTTTCAATCATATTTAAAAATGTTTTGTTATTGCCATTTAATATATTGAGATTTAGGTCTCCGCACAGCACTATTCTTGAGCAAAGTGGTGAGAGCTCATCAACTAACTCTCGAATAAATGTAGGGTGAGCCATTGTATATAGAATCTATAGTACTACATTGTATATATAATCTATAGTACTATCATCAGATAGCTTTTTCTGAGACCTTTATTCACCGAGTGGTGCGCTGAAATCGCTTAAGCAAAGAGACACAGACAAGAGAGAATTAAGCGCTTAAATTTCAAAAAGTGCCGAGAGAACCAAAATCAGAGCAAATTATTTAAGGTGGGGAGGAGAATCGAAAACACAAGACAAAGTATAGAGAATCAGTAATCTTATGGTTAAGCAAAGCAGAATAGGTATGAAAAAATAATTACATGAATTGTTTTGTTTCTTTTAGGGTGGGGTATAGTGGTGGTAGTAGGTCAAGAAAGATTTTACGTACAATTGAACATCTGATCATACTGTTCTGTTTGAGGTACTGAAATTTCAATTTGAAGGGATAAAATGAAATTGCTATATTGCAATGCAAGCAAATTTCATTTCAAGTTCATGAAAAATTGAAATTTGTATTAATGAGCAGAAATTTTTTTTTTGTTTTGAACTTATTATTTGATATGTGAAAAATGATATTGAAGAACATTTTTTCGGAAATGTTGGAATTATAGTTGATAAAAGTAAGTATGGAAATGTAAGGTTATGATAGGTAAAAACAGATCTGAAAAAGGGTGGAAAACGTTAGTATTTTGATAAAAAGATTTTTTAAAAGGAAAACTATAGGCAACTACAAAAAAAGTGTATTTTTTTCCGGATCACCTAGGAGGTAAAATACAAGATTCGTTTTTTTTAATGAGGTTCCCCAGTAGGCCTGCCTCACTAACTACTTTGCATGCTTGATTTGCTTGATTTGTCATTGATATCATCAATAAACAAAACGTAAAACTATATCACAAAATAACAAAAACGAATTCAAATAACTTATAAAAAATCAACAAAAAAGCATAACATAACAAAATGACTAGCTAAGGGAATTGAATATTGCACATTCAAAAAAAGTTAATAAAAAATAAAAAAGCGAAAGAAAAGGAGAAAAATAATTGCACTTCATATTGCATATAATAAATAGGAAAAAAAGTGAAAGAATACTTATGTAACTAAGAAAATTTAAGGGTAAAGAAGAAGAAAAGGTAAAATAAATTAGAATTTACAAAAAAAATAAATACATAACGACAAAAATCAATGTAAAAAACAACAAAAAAGTAAAACAAAGCAATAAAATGACTAGGAATGTCAGGTCCAGGTTCAGTTTTAAGGTACCTATAAAGAAAAAAGGTTAAATTATTGATTTTAACAAAAATTAATAGGTTTTCCATATACATTTTTAATTTCAGAAACATTATTTACATTGCACTTAAAAAATAATCTTAGAATAGGTACTTAAACATTTTTTTTTTTTTTTAAATAGGTAACCTTAGAATACTTAAACATACTTTTTCTTATATTTTTTAGTCCCGCGAAGATCCTTGTTTGTCTTTTTTATAGAGAACAACATCATTCCTTGCAAAAGGAATCTGACAATTGTCTCTTTATGTTCGGTGTTAGGGCAGGGTATTTCCAGGTTCGCATCTCTAGAATCACGTACAGTCTCCATCCATTTTTCCATGAGATCTTCTATATGCTGTTTTCTTCTGAAGTTTTCCTCAAAAACCCTCTGCACTTTCTCAGCCAATTTTTCCAGCTGGATTGAGGGAACAGCTAGCGATCCAAATTCAGATGTAGCAACGGTGCTGACATAGGCCCCTAGTTCTATAAGTTGATCTCTCCTTTCAACCGAGCTGCTGATCATGAAGTTGGAACAGGCTTCACACTTCAGTTTGGACTTGAGCTTTCCAGCTGCAAAGCCTGCGTAATAAATTGCTGCCATCTTTTGCATAATCCTTGCAAGCATGTCTCCTTTCGGTGATCCCACATAGTAGGAGATAGATTGTTTCCAGTTTCTGTTAAACCCTCGCAAAGTAAATACCATTACTTTGGAGGCTATCAGATTCGTCCGTCCATGCTCTCCAAAATCAGTGTATCCGTACTGAATGTCGTCCTTGTTGTTGTACTCTTTCTCCTGTTCAACAACCATTGCGTCGAACAAGAGTACGCATTTCCGGTCCATTTCCGTCATATCTTCCGCTTTCTGTCTTTTGCAAAACGTCTATGAACTGGAGACGGAAGTTGTGAGGGTGAAAGCGGAGTATCCTCCGGAAGATCTTGAAAGTTGTGGTCCCAGCTATAAGTCTTAGTGGATGTAGATGCCAAATTATGAAGAGGAACATTTGGACTTACTGGTATGCTTTCGAACTGTGTATTCAAACACGTTCTGGAAGTAGTGGGTTGAAGTTTTTTCGGCATTTTTGGGGCTTGGGGAGTTTTAAAAGAAGAATCAGGAAAATTCTCCAAAATTGTATCTAAGGCTTCATTTGAAATAAAAGAAGTAGACGGGCCTGAACTGGTGCACGGGGTTTCAAAAGTAACATTAGAATTAGAAGCACTTGTATGGACAGAGCTCGTAGCCGATTTTTGTGCAGAAGTTGTTGCCGATTTTTGGGCAGAAATTGCTGTTTTAATGGTTTGAGCTTTAAGAGCTTCAGCATCCATAATTCTTTGACATGAATGGTCAACAGCAACTACCGTGCAACAGCAAATAGCTGGCGAAGACATTGGAAGTGCTTTCTTTGACAGAAACATCGAAATGCTTGAACAGCTAAGTCTTTTTCATGAAAGTGCTTTGAGCACATACTTGCCGTTTTTGGCAATGGCTTGATGGTTGAAACATTTCCATGTTTCAACCATATTGGCCTTCTACAGTCCTTTGGTATAAGGAAGAAAGATATACGGCTCGGATAGGTCTTAAACTGACCACAGCCTTTGAAAACGCACTTCGACATATCTGTTCAGAAGTGAAAGGTATATTTCGAAGTATTTAATTAATAACAAATTACACAGAGTATTACAAATATAGTGAATATACACACTTAACTTCACCAAAATATCACCAGCTTATGATTCACTTATTACTTTTCACTATCACTTCACTCAAGTCGCGATAAGACACCTAACAAAATCGACTATTATTTCACGAAAATCTTGCTCTAACAATATCGAATTCGAATTCGTAACGCGAAATATAGATTTTAAATAAATTATTGAAATTGAAATTGAAATGCTGAAAAGAAAAAGAAATATTATGGATTAAATACTCTTACTCTCCAGTTTTTATCGTCTGCAAATTTTTGTCTCGTTGAAACTTATGAATTGTTTCAACAGTAAAACAACAAAACACAAAAACAGATCACTATTTTAATATTTTTTTTTTTAATATGTTTTTACTTGAATAAACTTCTTTTATTCTGCAAAGTTGATTTTATTATTGTTCAAGGTATGGCTGATGCAGATGAAAGTTATTGTTTTTGACGCACTATCACTACACAACACTGTTTTTTTCGAACGTTTGTTGGTTTTTTTTTTATTAAACAATTTTTAATTGCTTTGGCAAAATTTGTTATGATTTTATCAGCTTAGAACTTATCCAATTGAAATCACAACGAATAATGTTCTTAACCCTCATTTACGAACAGCCAAAAGTCGTGTCCACCCGAACTGGGGTCCAAATGGACGATTTTTTCTTCGAAATTTTTTTGATTTCTGACTTATATTGTTCAGTTATAGTTCTTCTGGCTATTGTATGAATTGTTTCTAAGTATTTCAAATAGCAGTGATAAAGAAATTTAAGCAGAGATGTCATTATGCATGTATGTAGGAGGTCATCAATAAAATTTTTCAATTTCAAAAACGATGGAAATTGCCTAACTTCGCAAATCTGGGATTAACGCTTATCCCTTTCGATATGTCTGTTTTACGTAATTACTGATTGTAAAATTCATCCACATCAATTGTTCCTGGCAGGTATGCCTATCTCAAAAAAAATAGTCATTAGTTCAGTTTGGTCTGGTCATCAAATAATTTTATGACCTCAAAAAGGACTGAATTCGCCATAATTCTCTGTAAGCCTTCACCAAATTCAGTTGTAACTGCCAAAAATAATATACCTACATTCAATGATACATTGCAAACTCATTTATTCAACCGCACACAAAAAGCACACAAAAAAAGCCTGCAAACGAATTTCTTCTACTCCTTCACTACCTCATTGCAACCATACAGGTAATCCACACAAGTCATGTCATATGATCATATCAGCTCATGACCTATATCAATAGCACACACACATCTTAACATGCTCTGTTGTCTTACCCCATGTCCGATGTCCCATACGATAGCCAAAATAAATGCTTACATATGCTATGGAGAATGAAGGAATGAAAACCCATAAAGACAACAATAAGTTGTCTTCTTTTGCTTCGCTATCTGCCATACTCCATTGAATACACATTTCGCATTTCGGCATTATACACAAGAAGAAGAAGAAGAATTGTATTCTTAAGCATTTTAACCTACTACTCCTCCGAATTTATAATAGCAAGAGAAATGGCAAGGGAAATCATTTCTCTTGTGATTTCCTGCTCTTAAGCCATTTTAGTAGCGTGATTCACCGTCTTTAAATGGCGCTAGTAAGGCCGAAGTGATAGTACTATAGATTCTATATACAATGAATGTACTATCCCATTTTTGGTAAAAACAGAGAACAGCCGTTTGTTGTTCTTCATTTTGACAGCTTCATGTAAGAGATGACGATTCCTTTTAGTTAAGCTCTCATTCATATATATATACTTTTTGAGGTTGAATCGAAGCCAGCGTCTTTAAGAGATATTTGTTTCCCTTCGCTCTTGCGGTGTTCAGCAATCGATTTCATAACAGCCAGCTTGTCGTTTGTGGAGCGAAACTTGAGAACTAGTGGTGGATCATTGTTTGTGTTGGATTTTCGTGATCGAAAAATTGAATTTAATATAGGAGGTTCGCAGTGAACGGAACGGCAAATGCTCTCGAAAATACTTAGTTGATTTTCGTCTGGTAGTAGTGGTACTCCAAAGAGAACAGCATCTGCTGCAAACTCTATCCTTTCCAATGCATCACATCTCTTCAGCAGATCAAGTTGTTGATCATCACATCTCTTTGAAAGATCGATTTGTTTTAGTATGGAAGAGTCCAAATCATTAGAGTGCTTCTCAATTTTCTCCACACGTGATGTCAATTCAATTAAAGATTGATCAATCGATTGCATTTTTGCTGACCATTCTGACTCAAATGATTTTATTTGTTTTAAAACATCATTACGGAGATTACTTACTTCGACAGAAATACGTTTAATAATAACATCTGCTTGGTTGTTCAGGCGGTGTTCCAACTCTTGGATAGTGATGGAGCTCTTTGAACTTGTTGGCATTGATTTCAATGGTGCACCAGATGCATGAGTGAGGGTGAATTGGTGTTAGAGTTGGCACGCGTATTTCTCTTATTTTGCATATCATTTTGTAATACTGTCGACATTTTGCAATAAAATGAGTTTAAAACGGCAAAAATATTTCTGTTCTATTATTATATTGGTTTACCGGATCGAACAAATAACGTGTGGGTTTGAGAAGTATAATGACTGAGCTCACTAATGTTTAATTGTTATAGCACAACTAAGAATTAATTAACTAAAGCGGAGAAGACAAAAAGCACGTCCAATCACTCCGACATCTACTTAGTTTTCGTGACTACTTAGTGATCGAGAAAGTAGTTTTCGCAAATTTAAAGATAACCCTACTGTAGAAAACCGAAATTTGTTCAAACGGGCCAGAAATATCTGTAATGCTCAAATACAAAGGGCTAAGTTTTTACATGACCAAAAAGTAAGGCAAAAAATACTATTGTGTCCAAAAGGAAGTAAAAACTTTTGGTCTTTTGTGAAGAACATTAAGAACTCGACCACGTCATCGGTCCCAACGCTCGTCTTCAATGACTCTCCGTATGTCAGCTCCATCGACAAAGCCAATTTGCTGGCAGCTCAATTTGCTGCCAATTCGACACTTCCTCATAGCATATCGGCTCCACCTGAGCTCGAGTCTGCAAATTCTTTGATGAAGCAGATATTTTTTCGAACTCGCTCGGTTGCGAGAGTCCTTAAAGATCTCAACATACATAAATCCGCTGGTCCAGATGGTATCCCCGCCGTTATTCTGAAGAGGTGTTCTTCTACGCTGGCAAAACCAGTGCCTAAACTTTTCCATCTTTCCTATTCTGCTGGGATTTTTCCGAGCAGATTGAAAACTGCATTTGTCCAGCCGGTCCCTAAAAAAGGCGAATCTTCCTCCCCTTCCAATTACCGTCCAATTGCACTTACGTCCCTTCTTTCCAAGGTCATGGAAACGTTGATAAACCGTCAACTTATGAAATATCTTGAAGAACGAAAGCTTCTTAATGACCGTCAGTACGGCTTTCGTAGCAAACGGTCCACTGGTGATTTGATGGCTTATCTCACCGAAAAGTGGAACCAATCTTTACATTGTTTTGGAGAAAGTAAGATTATTGCGCTTGATATTTCTAAAGCATTTGATAGAGTTTGGCATCAGGCTCTTTTATCGAAAATGCGTGCTTTTGGTATCGATGAGTCTCTTCTTCGTTGGATTAGAAACTACCTTTCCCACCGTTCAATACAAGTTGCGTTGGACGGCTTCAAGTCTGATACCCACTTCATAAATGCTGGTGTGCCCCAGGGCTCCGTTTTTTCTCCGACTCTCTTCCTCATTTTCATTAATGATCTCTTGTCTGAAACTTCTAATCCACTTAACTGTTTTGCTAACGATTTGACCCTCAGCTTTTCATATTCGTTTCCAAATTCACGTCCCTGCTCTTCGGATGTGGAACTGGAACGGTTGCGTATGATAAGCTCATTGAATTCTGAACTTGACAGCATTGTTGCATGGGGTCTTATGAACCGAGTAGAATTCAATGCTTCGAAAACTCAATGCTGCCTCTTGCCGTTGAAGCTTAACATTCCCCCATTGCCATTATCCATGAATGGTACCTGCATCGAAGAAACCGAAAAGCTGTCAGTACTTGGTATGTGTGTAAACGATGATCTTCGTTGGAATGACCACATATTTGAAGTCGCCAAAAACGCTGCTAAATGCTTAGGCTTCTTGAGACGATGCAGGAAATTCTTCACCCCTTCTGATCTGGCTACAATTTATAAGGCCTTCATCCGCCCAAAACTGGAGTATAACTCCCATATCTGGTCAGGTACTTCTCAAACATCTTTGCACCTCCTTCATAGGGTACAAAATAGAGCGTTAAAATTGATAGGTGATAGTTCAATCGTAGAATCGATTGATTCTCTTGAACATCGTCGAAACGTCACCTGTCTCTCTCTTTTTTATCGCTTTTTTCACTGACAGTGCTCTAGTGAAGTAGCCAGTTGCATTCCTCCCCTGAAACAATTTAGCCGCAATACCCGCCTCGCTAGGAATGCTCATCAGTTTAACCTTGAGCCCAACTTCGGGCGTACAGTCAAGTATAGAGATTCGTATTTCAGTCGCACCACCCTTATGTGGAATGCTTTACCTGGCTCTGTGTTTCCCCTGCATTACGATTCACAAAAATTCAAAAGCAACGTGCATCGGTGTCTCCTTTCAAATCCTCTCCTATTTTCCTAAATGCTCGCACTGTGTTCTATAACTAGTAGTCATAACCCCTTGATGTGCGCGAAAAAAAAAAAAAAAAAAGGTCTCGTATTGCACATTGCACTTGACATGCTCCATTGCATTGCAGTTGTTTACTCATCTGGTTTCGTTGCAATAGAGGCGCGCATATGGCTTGAGTCATAGTGACGTGCATACGTGAAGCGTTGTTCTGCACTAAGAACGAAAATGAAAATTATGCCTCTGTGCCCTATTTCACCAACTCACAAATTTGTAATTACAAGCGTTTTTTAACAAAGTGTGTGGGTTTTTGTAAAAATATTGTTTCACCAAACTTTGTTAATTACAATATTGCAGTTGTATTTTACAAAAGGAAATTTGTGGAAAAATTTCCTTTTCGGTTTCACCAATACAAAATTAAAGTTGTACTTTACAAGTAACAAACTTGTTTATATAACACTATTTTGTGAGTTTTCATTTCACCAAAGAAAATAGACTTACAAAATTTGTTAGGTTTGTAAGAATATTCTACAGGTGAAGGTAGACGTGTAATTTTTGTTATAAATTTGTAATTCCTTACTTTCATTACAAAAATGTTTTTGCGACGAAGGCATAGAGTAGCAATAACAGCCAAAGTGATGATATTTTGATAGTGAAAAAAGAATTTATCGGCCGCGTATAAATTATGATATATTTAAGTTATTTCATTTTAATGAAAAATTTCGTATGAGTCGATGTAAAGCAGAGGATATAATTTCAATTATTGGACCGCAAAAAACCACTCGAGTGATTTCTAAGTCAACAGTTTGCGGATGCGTACATAGAGTTTGCACCGCAGTCGCCAGTTTAATATTCGAAAACATAATATGCTGGCCTAACGAACATCAATATTTCCAGTCTATTGATGATTGAGACTGCAAAAAATTAAGAATGTTTTTCCATTCTCTTACTTTGTCTGAATGTATCAAGTAATCGGAAAACGTTCCGAACAATTTATCTTTTTTATCTCTGATCAAAGAGGCTGCAAATATTATATTTTCCTTGTTAGTTTTGATATCTACGCAGCACAACGTTCAACAATATTGTGAAAAAACTGTTATAAATAACAAGTTATTTTTGATGCCGGTGCAACAGGAATTTTGATCACTTGTGACCTACAATTCATTTTTCTACAGCTTTATTAGAATCAATCACAAGTTTGTGAAATAAGATCTTGCAATTGGTGAAACAAGAAACGGGTTTACAAATTTGTAATTGTAGATTACAACTACAAATTTGTGGTTGTAACTTTCATTTTGGTGAAATAGGGCACAGGTTGGTGTTTTTCTGAATGTGTTGGTTCTGAATGAAGGTTGGAGGTTGGGAATAGTTGTGGTTCTCGGATCACAACATCCTCCCCCTCTTGAAAAAAGAAAATTCGTAGCCAATCAAAAGGTTAGGAATTTTCGCAAAAACGTGTAGAGTTGAACCAAATGCGAAGAAGTCAGAGTTTTACAAAAATGACTTTTGTTTTTATTACTAGATTATATAATAGATAGTAATATGGTATATGGTGGTAATACATAAATATATTTAATAATTCAGTGAATTTTTGTTTTCAAATTATTATTATTGTTAATAATAGGGTAGGAAGTTCTCAGATATTACAGATGGAACCAGACTTTACACCAGCGTCAATTAGTATAATTAGATCTGCTCTGGACGAGAAAATAGATAGAAATGGGAGAAGATTTATAGAAATGTGTGAATCAGTGGGTCTGACAATGGTGAACGGGAGAACTGAAAGTGACAGAGAAGGTCATTTTACATTTATAAGAGGAACATCTTGTTCCACAATAGATTACTGTCTCATACGTGGAAAATGATTCGAGTATGTAAATGATTTAAAAGTAGATGAGCTGGTTTATTCTGACCATTTGCCACTGAATGTTATGTGTCGATTTGATGAAGAACCGGGTCACACCAACGAAAATATGAAGCTGTTACCAAAACTTCAATGGAAGAATTCCTTTTTGGAACTGTATCAAGCAAATCTTAACCAATTTCTTGATTCTGTAAATAATGAGCAAATTGAATCGATCGATGGCATTGAGACATTAGTTACATGCGTATCTCAGGCCGCACAATCATTTCAAACAGTCCGTTCGCAAAGCTGGAAAGATCCATGGTTCAATGCAGACTGTGAGAGAGCAAGAAAAAAGTCGTTTAGTTTTTTGAGACTTCTCAGGGCAACAAGATCGAGTTTCGCAAGAAGGATGTATCAAGAGGCGAATAAAGCTTTCAAACATCTTTGCAAAAAAAAAAACAAAAGCAATACTCCCGATATCTCATGCAAAGATTGTCGGAAGTAAGAGACAGTCGATCCTTTTGGAAGCTAGCACGTGCACTCAACGGTATACCTTTTGCAAGGAAAACAATAATAAGTACGAGTCTGCTTGCCCACCATTTCGAACAGCTACTAGGTGCACCACCAAGACAGAATCAAGTGTTATATGCTAGTCCTTTAGTAGAAAATGGAGACCTCGACCGTGCATTCTCAGTTCAAGAAGTAATGAGAGTCCTACACAGATGCAATCTTAACAAGGCTCCAGGGGATGATCGTGTTCCGTACGAGTTTTACAAATACGCTACAGAAACTTTTGTGATTAAGCTTACCGAAAGTTATAATTATATTTTCAATTCTGGTGAAATCCCAGAAAGCTTTAGAAGGAATATTATCTTCCCAATGTTTAAAAAAGGCGATGCGAACGACCCTAACAATTATAGAGGCATATCCTTCATGAACTCTGTTATGAAAATTTTTACTGGTGTCATTCAAGACAGACTGTTAAACTGGATACAACAAAATAATCTTCTAAGCGAGTTTCAAGCCGGCTTCAGGAAAGAATATTCAACAGTCGATAACACATTTTCACTAACTTGCATTGCTAGATCATACTTAGACAAGGGGAAAAAGTTATATGCTTTCTTCGTAGATTTCAAGGCTGCCTTCGACTCAATCGACAGAAATGCCCTTTTCTACAAACTTTGTAGTCTAGGCTTATCGTCAAAAATACTGAAAACATTACGAGGACTTTATGAGCAAAACCTCACAGCTGTATGGGATGGAAATGAAGGATCTTCCTGGTTTCATACTTCTTCCGGGGTCAAACAGGGTTGCCTTTTGAGCCCACTTCTGTTTTCGCTATTCTTGGATGACCTTACATCGTTTTTGCCTGGAGGTATTAGTTTTGCTGGTACAGTTATAAAAGCCTTAATGTATGCGGACGATATTGTCATTTTTGCGGAAACTCCAAATATGATGCAAATACTGATTAATAAATTGCAATTGTACTGCCGCAATTGGGGTCTTACAGTTAATACAAACAAATCCAAGGTAATGATATTTCGGAATGGCACAGGGCGATATGCAAGGGAGGAGAAATGGATGTGGGAAAATGTGGAGCTTGAGCTGGTGAGGGAATATAAATATCTTGGAGTCATCATAACGCCTCAGATGTCGTTCAAAAAGCATTTGCAGGAAAAGCTTATAGAAGCAAAAAAAGCCATTAACTGCAACTGGAAGGGGGTCCTTGGGAAAAAACACATAAGCCCGAGTGCTAAATATAAACTTTTCGAAGCAGTTATGAGGTCAGTGATGTGCTATGCTGGTCAAGTATGTATGGGGGTTTCTTCAATATGAGGAAGTAGAAAAATTACTGAGGTATTTTTTGAAAAAGATCTTTTGGCTCCCCGAAAACACCCCTACATATATGCTACATTTGGAGACCGGGGTGTCTCCGCTCTACGTCTTTTCGCTCAAATTGCACTTGTTCTACATTGCAAAGGTTATGGCTCTTCCAAATCATCGTCTGCCTAATATTATCGCAAAATATCTGCTATCACGAAAATCACAGTTCTTCGAAGAATGGTCACGACTTGGAGTTCAGCACGACATCCAGTTGGTGGAAAGAAATACTAGTACCTGGAAAGACATCTTTCCAGAATTATTGGGAAGGATTGAAGATTCTTTCTTTGTTAAATTTACGGAGTCAGCCCAACAGAGTTGTACCCGAAACATGTATAAGCTCCTGAGATACGACCTTGGACCTAACAATTACTTCAACGACCGATATGCAATAGAAACAATCTCTTTAATTTTCAAAACCAGAGGAGAATTACTACGACTGAATTATATACCATACGGACCGGATGTAAGGACGGAATGCAGTTTATGCAATCTTCGTGCGACGGAAAATGTTCTCCATTTTATAGGAACATGTCCAATCCTGCAAGCAATACGGAGACAGCACTTGGGGAAAAACTATTTAACTGTTGATGAAGCTGCAAATGTCTTGAATGGTCAAGATTGGATAATGTTATCAAGCTACGTTAAAACAGCCCTTAACTACAGAAATCAAATTTTAAATGAAGCTTTTTAATAAGAAAAACAAAATATTTATATTATTATTTGTTGTGATAATCTTAAAGGAGTCTAATCTTTTCAATTTTAATTTAATCTTGATTATACATTATTTGAATAATACTCTTTTTTTCTGGCTGACGGCAAAAGCCAATGCTATACTTGTGAATTTGTAAATATATGTAACCTATCGTAAATATCAAATAAAATCACATTCTACTACTACTACTACTACTACTTATTGTTAATAATTCTGTTACACAATATACATAGATATATTTAATAAATCAGTAAAAATAATTTTTTTTTTGTTTATTTTATTGTTCTTTACTGTTTTATGATTATAAGTAAAATTTTTTTTTTTTTCGTAATTTTATATCGCATTAATTAATAATGTTTTTTTTTGTTTTTTTTTTACATAATTTTATATCGTATTAATTAACAATGATTTATAGTTAATAATGATATAATGACATACTATATTTTTCTAATTACTAAGCACAAAAATTGGTACTTCGTTTTCTTTCTTGCTCATCTGGACAACATTACCTTTTCCCAAACTATTTGTTTTCTCTAGTTTGACTTTATACGTATTGTATCGTCTGTAGCAAAGTGATATTAAGAGAATCGTGAAGATTATACAGGGTGCGGCAAAAGTATGGAAACCCCTGGAAATATGGCAGGGTCCAAGGTCAAATACAAGGTTACCATCGGATTCCTCGTCGAAAAATACATCGGATATGGGGTCTTTGATTTTTTTTTAACGCATATTCTGCCATATTTCCAAGGGTTTCAGGCCAATGTTTTCATTTTTCACGTATTTTTTATTTTAAGCGCTGCACCTCTAATAATATCATTCATTGTATATCTAAAACTATAGTAATTTTACTGGACACCTTTTTTCATCTCCTGCATTGATCGTTAGGTGGCGCAACATCGCGTGGGGAAGCGCGAATCAGCTGATGTGGAATATTTATTTTTAGCGTGCGTAAGAAAGAAAAAAATTTATATTTGTATATATTTGTTTCCTGCTCATACGCATATAATTTTCCTCCTCTTCAAATACAGTCTTGTGGAATACATTCCAACTTTTGTGGCGTACGTTCAATTCCCACTTTGTCACCGGAACGGGTCAAAGTAATAGTACTATAGAATTTATATAGTACAATATATCATTAAAAAAAATAAAATACATGTTTTTTCGTAAAATTTTGCGCTATTTCAAAATCTGCAATAAAAAATGGGGGTTTCCATTTGATTTTTGGGTCGCTGAGGCTTCAAGGTTACGTCCGAGGTCAAATTCAAGGTCACCATCGGATTCCTCGTCGAAAAATACGTCGGATATAGGGTCTTTGATTTTTTTTAATGCATATTCTGCCATATTTGCAGGGGTTTCCATACTTTTGCCGCACCCAGTATATATGGCCGCATAGTGGTGTACGTCATGCTTGTCTATTGTTAAAAAGGGTATTAATTCTTTATTTTTTTGAAATTGTAAACTTTTTGATAGAAGTTTTAATTCGTCTTGACTAGAATATTTAATGAATGTAACCTCTGGTTTTGCTTCGTTTTTCGGATAGTTGTTCTTAATTTCGGAAATATTTAAAGCGGGGATGAAGGAATTATAAACAAAAGAAGATTTTTCGTTTTTAGACCGTATAGTGATATCTTTAGATTTTAGGAAGCAGTTTCTAAAATAGCTGTTCCTTCAAGAGCATGTGTTACAACAGTATTCTGGCAAATTTCGTCTATTATATATTTTCCTAAAGAAGAAAATAGTCATGTGTTGTGATATTTATATCCAAACTGTTGACACTTTTGACTCTTTAATGTCACAAGAAGTCGGAAAAGATTGAATTCTTTGCAAAAGTTGGATTTCACATTTGGGGTTTTTGTTATTAGTGTTAAATAAAGGGTGTGACATTTCGCACAAGAAATTGTTATTTAAATTCTAACAATGACTCAACTCTTGGCTTTCTATGTCATAGTAGTATTCCTTTTTGTAATCAATAATAAGGTATTTTGAAGTTGGTTGTATAAATACAAGTTTGTTATTCAAACGGGTTGGAAGAGGGATAACTTTGTAGAGTTGGAAATTGTCTCTGAAAGGTAAGGGAATTTTGAATTCGTAAATTACTTTTTCCTTTTTTATGGTTGCACTCATACTGCTTATTTCGTAGAGTGGTAGAATATCATTCTCATTTCTCAAGTACGGTAACTGTAGGTCACCAGGGAGCTCCTGTTTTATTTTTAGCAAAACATTTTTATGGTGATCCGGTGTAAAGATGGTCGGATGCGGTGTGCCGTTTTTTACGTTTACTAGGACATCGAGTAATATCAGAAATGGTGTTTTGGTATCTTATGATGAGGAGTGTTAAAAGTGAGGTAAGAGATTCTATTTTTAAAATTGTAGACTGATCTGATGTTTGATTGACGAGTCTATCAACGTCGTCTTTAACGTCTTCAATTTTTGAATTTATAGCTTTGAATTGTGATTCAATAGTAATTTCTGATTTGTTAAACATATTGGTCGTTGTTTCTATTATAAGTGTTTGGTTCTTCACGAGCTCTAGAAAGTACATAATTTTCATTATACTTTAGTTTTTCTATCTGTTTGTCTTAAAATTTAGCATCGTCTTCGTCCATTGTTCCGAATAGAAATTTACTAATTATTCCTATAACATTCACTAGTGCTCTTTGTTCCTAGGTTTAGGTTTGGATTGTATTAAGCTAAATTTTAATTTTATATCATCCATTAGGTGTGATACTTCCGCTACCGCGCTACTACCGAAAAGGTCGAAATTTGGTTTACCTTTTAATTGTTCACACAGACTGTTTATCTCGTTAACGTTGAATTCCGCCTGTCTTAGAGCTCCATTGAACAATGTTAGGTCATAATATGCTACAAGCTTCCATTGTGTTGTGAAGAGTTTGACCTTACCCATCTCCTCGATGTAGATCCCCGGATTTTGGTCGATTTGGCTTATTTTGAGAGTTGCACTGCTCAACAATGGTAGTAGCATGAAGTACACCAGTGGACCCATCTATATATATAAATTAAAGTTTGGTTTTGTGTACGTTCGCTAACCAGCCAAACCGATTGACCGATTTTCTTTTTTTTTTTTTTTTTAAATTAAAGAAGAGTATGAGTAGAAGGTTTAGGACAAATAAAATTTTTTTTTCAAATAAAGGAAGTTAGTTAAAAAAAATAATTAAGTTTCAATTATTTTCCCATGTAAAATTACTTTTTGTAATTAATTATTTAATTAATTAATTAATTAATTTTTGGCGGAGCAAAATCGCATCGTCACCTCCAAGTGGTGCCCGCTGGATAACCAACTAACGACGAGCGTTGGATCAATTGATCCACGAGCTGTGTCACCTGAGTTATCTTTTCAGGAACTAGGAGCAAGGAAAGAAAAATATCACTCTGAATGCACCAGCCCAACAATAAATCCAAGAGCGTCTGACACATATTGTGCGGCACACTGGTCAGCGTCTGATCCCAGTGGGACGGCTGAATATAAAATGCGAATAGAAGTAACTGCCCTATATGTATCATAAAAAAAAGTTTAAATAATTTATGGCAATGAACAAAACAAACAGATTTATTACCCCAGGTGGCACTCCAGCAAAACTGGAAAATCCACTCTCTAAAGAGATCGGTCCTAAGGATTCTGGGGAGGACCACTTATTGCTTAAAAATTTTGAAAAACGGAGTACGAAAATACAGAGAACTCCCCCAAAAAACTAACCAAAGGGTTATAAGGGTTACACCATCGAAAACCCCAACTAAGACAAATGACGTAAAAGTCATTAGTCAAAAAGAAACCAATGTCTCTGAAATGATCGACACTGCAGGACAACAGAGTTTCAAAGAAGTCAAAGAAAACTGCCCAACCGAATCAAAAGATTACTTTGATGAATGGCAAAAGGTAATAGCAGCAAGAAAGAAACTTGAAACTTTAGTTCAAAGTCTTCAGGAGCAAGTAAAAAGACTCGAAAAAAAGGTGTCCCTATTTGACAAGGAACACAAGTCTACGGTTCAGACAAGTCAACAAGATACTGTTACTGTCTATCAAACTGACGAAGAAGAACTTTTATTTTAAACTAAAAGAAAAAGAAATAAGCGCACTGCTAAAAAACGAAAAGCGGAAGGTAGCCCCGAATTGCATAAAAAGAACCAGCAAACCTCGAAAACTGAAAATAAAAAAGACTTGGGTACTACAAAGAATAATACAAATAATGTGCTAGCCAATGCTAAACCGAAGTCTTTGTCTAAAGGCAACATAAGAACTGTACCACTACCAATTATGATCACAGGATTCCCAAATTTTGGAGATCTTAAGAAAATTATTGAGAAATGTACTAAAAAAGCATGCAAATATACATCGTATAACAAAGACAATTGGAAAGTCAATGTCGAGGAAGATGATGACTATAGACTGGTCACTGAGGAACTAAGCAAACATAAAATTCAGTTTCACTCGTATGAAAACAAATCCACAAGACCAATAAAAGTATTCTAGTATTCCTCATGTTCTCCAAAAGAATTAGTAGAAGACCTTGTTCAAGCAGGCTTCCAAGCCCTTGATGCAGTCAATCTTATTATGAATGAGACTACTAAGAACTCTGTTGGGGAACCAATAATAATAAAGAGATCCATGCCTTTATTCACGCTATTTTTCGACAGCAAACAAAGTCTTGAAAATGTCTATAGTATTCGATCAATCTTGGGCATAAAAGTCAAAATTGAACCACTGAGAAAACCAAAAATTGTTCCGCAATGTAAACGATGCCAAGCATTTGGCCACACCCAAAAATATTGCAACCTCGAGTTTGCTTGTGTTAAGTGTGAAGGAAAACACGCAACTAAAAACTGTCCATCAAGCAAAGAACAGAAAGCAAAATGTGTAAACTGTCAAGGTTATCACCCTGCAAGCTATAGAGGCTGTCCAGTTGCTAAAAGATTTCAAAAATACAAAAGCAAAATGACATCCGGTGAAATAAAGCCTAGCAATTCAGCCAACACAAAAAGAACTCCTGAAGCTGAAGATAAAGGTAAAAAAGAACTGCCGAAAGAAGCTGTTAAAAGTAAAAGCGACGAAAATAAATCCTATTCACAGATTGTTAAAAACGTGAAGAAGAATGAAGAAACTTCCATTAAAGAAATTCTTGAACTAATTCTTAAAAGAATTGACAATCAGGATTTGAACATCAAACGGCTAAGTGAAGAAGTCGCTTTTAAAAAACAATGATGGACAGAACACTAAAAATTGGAAAATGGAATGCAAACGGTCTTTTACACCATTTATCAGAATTAAAAATCTTCTTAGACATCGAAGACATAGATATTTGTCTGGTGTCCGAAACTCATTTCTCAAGTGGACTGGTTCTTGATGATTTAATATCAAACTATATTTGCTACCACGCTCCTCATCCAGCTGATTAGGCTAGAGGTGGATCGGCAATCCTGACAAAAAAGAGCTTAAAACACCATGAAGAAGCTATGTTTACAAACGAGAATATGCAAGTAACAATAATTAGTATTGGTATGAAAAAGAAAGACTTCAAGTTGGCATCAATATACTGCCCGCCAAGGCATTCCCCGACTGAAGATGATTATACAGAACTGCTAAATCTACTAGGACATAACTTCCTTGTTGGCGGTGACTTCAATGCTAAGCACACCCATTGGGGATCCAGACTTATAACAGCAAAGGGCAGAAGGCTTTACAAAGCATGCCTCAAATACAATTGCGAGTTTTATTCTTCCAGATCACCAACTTACTGGCCATCGGATACTAGTAAAATACCAGACCTTGTTGACTTTTTCATAGTTAAAGGCATCAAACGAAACCACATAAGAGTCGAAGGTAGTTATGACTTATCATCAGATCATACACCGGTGATTTTATCACTTAATGAATCAGAGATAATGGAAAAAAGTAATGCTAAGCTTGTAAATAATAAAACAAACTGAAGTGAATTCAGAGAAAAGCTTGAAAGCTATATTAATCTCAGATCCCCTATGGAAACAAAAGAGCAAATCGACCTTGAAGTAGAACAATTCATTGCCGATGTTCAACAAGCTGCAGAAGAAAGTACACCAACTTACTCGAGTAGGAAGCAAACTGAAACAAAATACCCTGCCGAGATAAGAGAGTTGATATTGGAGAAGAGAAGAGCTCGAAGAAAATGGTAAAATACTAGATTTCCAGACGACAAAACAGCGTTTAACCGGCTAAGCAACGAACTGAAAAAACAAATCTACGAATTCAAATATGATTCATTAAGTAGATTCCTGAAAAATTTAACGACTGATGCTTCAACCGATTATTCGCTCTGGAAAGCAGCTAAGCGCCTGAAAAGACCGCAGTTACAAAACCCGCCAATAAAATCTTTAAACGGGAATTGGATCGGAAATCCGAAAGAAAAAGCTAACCTGTTTGCAGAACATCTTGCGAATGTTTTTAAGCCATTCCCAGCAAATACATCTGAAAACAGCTTACAGTTTATTGATAAAGTCGATGAAGTTGACATACCAATTGTCACACTCAAATAAATAAAAAGTATGTGTCGAAATCAACTATCGAACAAAAAATCACCTCGGTACGATCTAATAACTGCTCAGGTTATGAAAGAAATGCCATCAAAAGCCTTCATAAAACTCCAATTCATAATAAATGCATGCCTAAAGACCCAATATGTCCCACATCATTGGAAAATTGCTGAAGTAATTGTTATACTAAAAACCAAAGCAAGGTAAGCCACCAACAGAAGTGATGTCTTACAGACCAATATCGCTTATACCAATAATGGCAAAAGTCTTTGAAAAATTGCTACTGAAAAGACTAAGCAAAGTCATAGAAGAAAGAAATCTAATCCCAAATCATCAGTTTGGATTTAGAAATAAACATTCCACGATAGACCAAGCTCATAGAATAACGGATGCAGTTGAAAAAGCATTAGAAGAAAAACAAGTATGTTCGGCTATATTTTTAGATGTTGCTCAAGCATTCGACAAGGTATGGCATGAGGGGCTAGAGCATAAACTGCAAAGGGACCTACTCAGGCAGTACTACGAAATACTAAAATCTTATATCTCAAACCGGCTCTTCAGAGTACGGTATGATCAAGAATATTCAAAGCTATGTAAAATACAAGCCGGTGTTCCACAAGGAAGCGTCCTAGGACCTACCCTGTATTTGCTATATTGTTACATAATAAAATGAACCAAACATCCTCACGAAATTCACCTAGGTAGAAGAGTCTTACCTCTTACCACTATTGTTGTTTGCTGCGCAAACAGCAAACGTGCAGCTAAATTCAATCTCATTTGTTTCTATCCAACATAGGCTGCGTTCGAGAATGGTATCCGGATAGCTTGTTGTTGTTGTTTACGTGTTAAACATTTAGCAAAGATGCAAACCATTTCTGTCAAATAGAGAAACCAAAGCTATCTGTGAATTTTCGGTATACCTCAGATACCTTAGCGAACAGCTGATACAAACATATAGAAAATTTATTTTTATTTCTTTTCATGTTGATTTTTTGTTTTGGTGTGCATTTATTTTAGCATAAGAGTCTTTTAAAACGTAGGGGAAATCGAAAAAACCAAGTTATAATCGTCTAGCAATGATATTTTGAATGTTTTTCTATTTTCAAAAGTCGCATTTTAATATTTCACAGCTGTTGTCTGCAGCAATCTGGAAAAATATATCTGGATCGTTCAAAAAGGTATACAAGATACGGCTATCCGGGATAGGCTATCCGATAAGTTCTCGAACGCGCCCATAATCTCTTATCAGAGATCATGCTGAGATCGTAGTATTTAGTTCGTAAGTCTTATTATTGTTAAAGAGAGTTTCGTACAGAAGCTCTCGCTTACATTATTGATTTTCGTTTAGTCCAGTGGTGGGCAAACTTTCATAACGGGGGGCCAGAAAATTCAAGAAATCGCAGACGAGGGCCAGAGTTATTTAAAAAATGCAATTTGTGTTGAAACTTTTAATCATATTAAAACATTACAGCATTACACATTACACAAATGTTCAAAATTACAATTCAACTTCTATTCGAAGGCCCTGCGTTGGTAGGCGTTTGAGATGTATGAAATTGCTTTTGATTTGCCATAATATTTTCGAAGATTGAGTTTTTCCGCAATTTCATGGTCGAAAAAGTCTGTTCGCATACGTGCGACGACGCAAACAGCCATAATTTTCTGGGCGTGAGAAATCATCTTTAGGAACTCAGCTTTCAGTACTGTTCTATAAAATTCTAATTTTGTGGGATTTAAGAACAGTTGTTTTAAATGGGTGCTGCACTGCATACCAATAATTTCCAACTGCAATTTCGCAGAGACATAATCCGGATCTACATTAAACGGCATCGAGAAAACATTCAGCGACGACTGATTGCCCTTGAAATCTTTAAACCTAGTTTCGAAGTCTGTGTGAAGTTTTTTCAACACCTGACTGAATTCTTTCAGTTTGTTTTCACTCACTGGTGACACCGATTTTAAACGCGGAAAGTGAGTTAAATCGTTTCGTAGTCATGCAGTAGTAAAACGGAAAAGCCTGGGCTTTAAGTGATTTTAGGCAACCCCTCATCTAACCAGTTTCATCTTTGAATTGGTTCTTTCCTTGCATTTTTTATTTAATTTGTTGTTGTGTAGTAAGTCGAGTAAGAGGGTCGCACGAAAAAAATCCGCTGCGAGTCTGTCAGTGGAATCCAAATAATTGGAACGATTTGTTGTATTTTGGCTGAAACTCCAATCAGCTGACACGAAAAATGAAATTGCATCAGGAAACTAGAAAAATGCAATTTTAAAAGAAAATATTTGTTCAATTATACATTTTCTGGGCGCAAAAAATTCTTTGAGTGATTTGCAATCGATTGATGTAACATTTGTATTTCAAATCGAAAGAAAACCTATAGTCCGGGATCCCTGGTCCAATTTTTTTTGTGACTACTATCAAGCTAATTTTCCCTGAGTGGCTTTATTTTGTTGAGACGCCCAACAATTTTCTAACGAAAACTTTCGACTGTGGTAGCTAACAGAGGTAGAAAGGGTGAAATATGTCGATTTCATGATACTAAAAATTTTATTAGTAACAGTTTCTTTCTTAGTTAAGCTTCAAGATAATTATCTGAGTTACTTAAAAAAATATTTGTCCTACAAATTGTATGGTTTGATCTTAAGAGTCCCCTTCCTCAAACATGTATCGATTACGAGGTCAAAAAAAGTGATTACTAACAAGCTGATTTTTTCGTTTTTACTTATTTAATATTTATATAATCTAACAGTCAGATTGTCCTACAAATTCCGTGGTACGTTTTTTCAGTCCTACGCCCAAAAGTAGTAGTACATATGCATGATGTAAAAAAAAACGCGCTACGCTATAGCGGTGCTCAAATTGAATATATACATATGTATTTGAAATTCATGAAATAAAAAATCAATTTATTTTTCAAGCGTGACAAAAAAAAATTTTGACTTTTTGATAGATTCCACTTAACAAGTACAAAAAACCTAGTATTAAAGATTTTGAACATGATTTGCGAGGTGAAGAGGACACACAGTATGACGTAATACGTAAAGACTCGAATCGTCCTGCAGATTTTTGCAAATTATTAAAGAGCAACAACTTTAAAAAACAATTTGTAGAATTTTTAATTGAAGATTGGACAAGGGACGAATTTATTGCATTGATCATCGGAAAGACTGTTAAACTTAATTATGAGCAATGTTACACTTACGAGCTGTCTAGTGAAAATAAAATAATAAGAGTCATTGACTATAACCTCTCTTGTTATCATGAAGGAGCTGATACCAAAATTGTATACCACATTTTTCAACTTAATACTAATTATAGTGTGCAGATCAGTTGCGTGGCGTGGATATTTTCAAATGGTAAGTCGAGAAAAATGAATCACCTACACAAATTAATAAGGAATAAATAGAAAGTACCTTAAATTCCTAACGTGGATTAATCGAAGCCAATTTTTTTATACTGTCATTTAGTTTAAAATTCACAATGAGCTTAAAGCATAAAAAAATGCACGATAGGTACTTAAAATTCACTTTAAACTTGCAAATAATCCAAAACAATGATCAGTAGAACAAAACCGAATTCACCGTACATTACTCGAAGGCGAAAACTGTATTATTTTTTCCAAGCAGACATTGGACTATAAGGCCGAGGCCACGACATGAAAAAATTAAAACAAATGAAATTGCATTGAACTGGCCATGCATTGAGCGATATTTTTAAGCGACTGAACGACGTCGCTCTGTCACCAAACTTGTTCTAATTTTTAGTTTATCGCTTAGCGTCAAGAGCAACAGATGGTTGGTGGACAACAAATATAAACGTATTGCTCTTGACAACGGCATTTTAACAACTAATCGCTAAGGAAATGTCGCTCACGAAAAGGCCACCCGTCGCTCGACTTTGTCGCTTAATCGCTGATCGTTCAATCGCTCGCTTGCTTATCGCTGACTGCGTGGCCTTAGCCTAACGAAAATTATCGTCTTACTTTTTTCAATAAGTAAACGTGTATTCAAAAGGGATGGCACCAGGCACCGGGGTGGAAGTATATCGTAGGAAAGACAGGGAGAAACACAAAATATGTTCTGCGCGGCGATTTTCAATGCCTTGTGTATGCTTTGTGTATTGTGTGTGTATCTCGCAAATTTAAAAGTGCTTAAAGAACATTGTGTGTATGGGCAAAGAAAGGCTGTTGACTGATTAGTTGTAGACTTATGTTGCTGGTTTTTTCTATGAACAAGGGACAAATTTTAAAAGGTATGACGATAGGAATCGTGTTATATGGACGCCACGCCACTGGTGCAGATACATTGTACAGATTCTGATATACCAATAATAATGTTGGCAAACTTTAAGTATTTAAAAGATCAAATTCAAATAATAATTAATTTAAGCACGAGTAAAAAAAAACTGTACTTAAATATAAATGAAATTTATGAAAAACTTGGGGATCAATTATCTTGTTCACTCGCTATATGCCATATATTTACAGGAAATGATTATAATCCTGCTTTCTTTCGTAAAGGAAAAAAGAGACCTTTCACTATTTTGAAGAAAAATAACAATTTTCAAGAGGCTTTTATTAAACTCCTACGAATTGAAACTACAGCATTAACAACATCGAATGAAGTATTTCAAATTATCGAAGAGTATGTATGCAGAGTTTATTCATTAAAAACAAAAAATGATATTAACAAAGGACGGTATGAGTTATTTGAGAAAGGATATAAATCAAAAAATTAAAACGAAGATATTTTAAAACAAAAAATCGTAGGATATGATCCTTCCAGTTTGCCACCAACAAAACAAGAATTGTTGCAACAAATTAAAAGAACTGTATTTATCTGCAATGTATGGTGTAATGCACATATTCGGTGCCCAACGGAAAAATTGCCAGAAAATTTTGGATGGACAATAATTGATGGCAAATATGAATATTAGCCGCGTTTTATTATTGATCTGATCCGGATCAGATCATGGGTTTATTAGCGTTACAACAACAAAGCGAAATCCTGCTTTTTAGTTGGATCTATTTTTGTGATCTAAAAATTAGTTCTTCTATTTCACACAAGAGGAGACTTTCCATTGAAACGTTGGTATCATTTCCAATATTTCCAATAACAAAAGTATTGCCACATGAACATTTTTATCTGTGTGAAATGAAATATATTTTAGATAGATACCGAGAAACTTCACATTTATTCATTTTTGTATAATACATGAAATAATGAAAAAATTTTACAAAACAAAACATATATTTGTGAAATTAATAAGAATTAGTGCAAAAAAAATATATATTTGACAAAGTGGATGAATATCATTTTTCCCTAAAAAAAAGAACAAAAAATTAACCATTGAAAAAAAAGTTCGTAGGGCAACTCTGCAACTCTTTTGAAATGTCAGTTGAGAGAGAGAGTCTCTCACAGCTTCCAACTGGAAATAGTAGTAGTAGTAGTAGTAAAAGTGTGATTTTATTTAACAAAATAATTCAAAATCATGTTTACAGATTCACAATATGTAGCATTGGCTTTTGCCGTCAGCCAGACGAAAAAGAGAGTATTATTTTGAAAATATTACGATTTAATTTGTTTTATAAATATTTAATTAAAAGAAATATATATCTATCATAAACTAATATTAACAGTTAAAATAATCTCAAGTTTTTATTTATTTTTTTTTTCTGTTTTTAAAATGCTTCATTTAGGATTTGGTTGCGATATCTTAAGGCGGCTTTCACATAATTGTATAACGAATTCCACTCTTGGCCGTTTAGAGCTTCAACAGCTTCACTCAAAGTTAAGGTAGATTTTCCCCAATAGGCAAGTCTTATTTCTTTCAAAACAGGGCAGATAGCTAAGAAGTGATATGTATTTTCTGTGGTTCTGTGGTTGCATAGGGAACACTCTGTATTTCTCGCTGGGGCATATGGCTGGAAATTTAGACGAAGTAACTCTCCTCTGGTTTTAAAAATGGTAGTGATTGTGTGAATCGAATATCGATCATTGAAATAATTATTGGCACTAAGGTTATGCTGCAAAATTTTGTACATCATTCTAGACTCACTTCGTTGAGCCATCTCAGCATATTGTTCAAAGCTTGTTTCCTCGATCTTTGCCAGCAACACCTCAAAGTTCTTATTCCATTCCTCCAACCCTGTCTCCATCAATTCGACGTTGTACAGAAGTTCTAGCCGTGACCATTCCGCAAAAAATTGGGACTTTCGCTGCAGCAGCTTTCTTGCAATTATGTTGGGTAGTCGATGATTAGAGAGAGCTAGTATTTTTCTTACATAATTAAAATGCATTTTGAGTGAGAAACTGTAAAGCGGTGATACTCCAGTCTCCATATGTAGCATATATGTTGGTGTATTTTCTGGCAATCGGAATATTTTTTTGAGAAAGTACCTTAATAATTTCTCTACTTCATCATATTGTCGAAAACCCCAAATCTGACCAGCATAGCACAACTGGAAATATGATGATCTAAAGCTGTTTTATTATCAAGATCTGATCCGGATTGGATCATTGTGATAATAAAACGCGGCTATTATTGGTTTGATGTTCCCCAAAGTCCATCTTTTGAAGAAATATCTTCCGTCATTCAAGGTACCCTATTTATACAATTGTTATTTTATGATTGACTATTTATTATTATATTATGATTTACTTAATTTTTTTATGTTATTACAGAGTCAGATATCACGAATGAAGGAAGTGAAGTAGATGCCGATGACAGCGATAGCTGCGATAGTAGCGATAGCAGCGAAAGGTTGTCGGATGAATCTGAGGAGGATTAATTTTTTTTTTTAGAAATACCGAAATCTCTGTGCTTAATTTACTAAAAAATAAAGCTAAATATTTAAAACTAGAGCAAGATTTTTTCTTGTACCATATGTTACAAATAAACAAACAAAAAAATGACAATTCTTGTCGGACTAGCGATGCATACCTGTTTTCTTGTAGGACATTGTTTGAATTGGGCAGATAACACACTAACCTATAATGTAATATTTTTGTCCTACAGTTAGTAATGAAAATAATAATCTGGTGGTATTGACATTTTCTGAGCGTAGGACTGAAAAAACGTACCACGGAATTTGTAGGACAATCCGACTGTTAGATTATATAAATATTAAATAAGTAAAAACGACAAAATCAGTTTGTTAGTAGTCACTTTTTTTGACCTCGTAATCGATACATGTTTGAGGAAGGGGACTCTCAAGATCAAACCATACAATTTGTAGGACAAATATTTTTTTACGTAATTCAGATAATTATCTTGAAGCTTAACTAAGAAAGAAACTGTTACTAATAAATTTTTTAGTATCATGAAATCGACATATTTCACCCTTTCTACCTCTGTTAGCTACCACAGTCGAAAGTTTTCGTTAGAAAATTGTTGGGCGTCTCAACAAAATAAAGCCACTCAGGGAAAATTAGCTTGATAGTAGTCACAAAAAAAATTGAACCAGGGATCCCGGACTACTAGTTTTTATTCCATTTGAAAATTTTTCCTGACTCGTTTTCCTTATCGCTATTACTGGTCCCTGAATCGGTAAAAAATGCTAAATCGATATGCCAATCTTTGTCTTCGAAATATAATAGATATAATAATATAATTTTTGTCAAAATTTGTCGAATGACCATCGCGTCAGGGGCCGGATTAAATGCTTTCGCGGGCCGGAGTTGGCCCGCGGGCCGTACTTTGCCCATCACTGGTTTAGTCAGTCAACTCCTGATCGTGTTACTGTTCATAAAAGAAAAATAGAAAGCTAATAAAGAAATCTCTCGTTTAAAGATCATTTTAAAAAAGGTTGTTTTATTCAATAATAAAATCAACTTTACTGGCGCAGTCGGCAAACGAAATTCGGGTTTAATTTCGAAAGATAAATCTTAGCTTAACTGAAAAAAAAAGGAAAAAAAATCTGATTAAAGTGAATTTTTCCTTTATGATAATTTATAATAAACTATAAAAAAAAAAAAAATTTAAACAATAGCAAAAGTCTGCATAAGCCCCCATATAAAAAAAAAAAAAAAACATCGTGTGTGCAAAAGTACAGTCGCAAAAAGGACGCCTAAATATAAAATAGCTCGAAAACAAGAAACCCGCTATCGCTCTCATACTGCAGTAACAAAAACAGTTTCATCAAACCGAAAAAAAAATTTCAATCGAACTGTTATACTTACAACTATGATAGGAAGTGCGAAAAGAGAAAATCAGAAAAACGTATCTGAATTAAAGCGTACATAGCTTTAAAAAAAAAAAATAAGGTTATACCTACAAAAAAAAAAGAACCAAAAACAATTGAACGAAGGTAAAAGTCATACATAAAAAAAAGAGAATCAATTTTGGTAGCAAGCAGAAATAGAAAGAAAATTTCAAAAACGAACTGCACTTATCAATACATATTAAAGAACTAGAGGTCATCACCAGAAGAAAAATTCATCATTCTCCAATGGTCATCATAATTCTTTTTAAATGGAATCAATCAATCCCGCAGATAGATTTAAAATCGTTATGAGCTTAGTAAATAAATTGGCAGAATTCAATGGAAATACAAATTTATTAATAGATTTCTTGGATACGGTAGATTCGTTGTCGTTAATTGTAAATACATTTGATGTAACCACTCAAACACGCCTTCCAGGTTACATTAAAGATAAGATTGTTGGAAAAGCAAAACTTGAGCTCCAGAAACATGGCAGGTTAGGAGATTGGCCAAAAATTCGAGACATTTTAAAAACAAATTTTGCAGAAAAGTGCTCAGCGAATAAATTATTAGACCAAATTAGAACAGCCAGAGTACAATCAAATGTTGAGGATTATTATCAAAAAATAAACCACTTGTTAAGTAGGCTCAATAATTCATATTTTTTAGACGGCAACCAGAATAATGAAGAGGTTATAACTTCAAATAAAAAAATAGCACTTGAAGCTTTTAAGGATAACCTACCTGAACCTACGAGATCAATAGTCCTCAGTCGAAATCCTGAAACCCTTTTTGAAGCCTATAAGGTTATAACAGAAATCAACCATAAATATTTCGGTCCAAATTCGTCAGGTTCAAATAAATTTTTTAGACAAATGAACAGAAACTCAAATTTTAATTCAAACCAGGTAAATAATATTCCATTTCTTAGAACCAATAGAAATAGTTCCAACTCTAGATACAACACTAATTCAGACAATACATACTTAAGAACTAATGAATACGGTAGAAATAGACAACAAAATAATACATAAAATTTTAACACACGTAGTGAAAATAGTCAAACTAACAACTTTAGAAATTATCAATCCCCGCAACAAAGAGTTAATGTGCCAAGCAACCAAACACGTAGTCAATAGTGGTAGACCTTCCAACAACAATAATAACAGAAACAGTTATGAACCGATGGATATTTCTTTGGACGAAGCTGACAGGGCACAAACAATAAATTACCAAAATAAAATTAACCAAAATTACCAAATATCATTAACCAAAACCAAAATTTTTCCCCCAGTCGCCGAAGAGACTACCTTAATAGTGATACAGAACCATAAAAAGGCCATAAAAATTTATAATTGATTGTGCTGAAGTAAGCATCATTTAACAAAAATATTTGCGATCCAAAATGGCAAATCCAAAGTAAAAATCACATTTTAAAAGTATCATCGATATATATATCGATCGAAACGTCAAAACAAATATCGAATATAGTATTCCTCTCTTTGAAGAATTTAACGGAAAGGATTATTTCGCAAACTTTTTGGAATACCAATTCCATGACCGTTTCGATGGTTTAATTGGAAATAATATCCTTGTTGATTTAAACGCCGTTATTAACTTTCAAACTAGGTCTCTTATTACCAACAAAGCTACAATAGAAGTGTATTGTAACGAAGAAGAAGAAAAATACAAGAACTATGTTGACCAAAACAAGAATGTTTTAAGTTTTTTCCTTAGCCAATCGATTTCATCGGAAATTGATAATAGTCTTTTCGCAACTCACTTACCTAACCCAGATATCTTAAAATTAAAATCATTACTCAAATCTTTTCAATCAATTATTTATAAAGAAGGAGAGACTTTATCGTTTCCAAACGAAATTTGTCACCGAATTTTAACTCATAACGACATTCCAATTTATAGTAAGCTTTATCGCTATCCGGAGATTCACTCTGACGAGGTCGATCGTCAAATATCAGAAATGTTAAGACAGGAAATTATTGTTCCTAGCTGTAGTCCTTACAACTCGCCCATTTGGGTTGTACCCAAAAAAGACGATAAAAATAAAAAGAAACAATGGCGTATTGTAATCGATTACAGAAAGTTGACCACGCAAACGATAGAAGACAGATTTCCTATGCCTAATATTGACGATCTATTCGACAAATTAGGAAGGTGTCAGTATTTTTCAACGATTGATCTCGTAAAAGGTTTCCATCAAATTGAGGTCGATCCACGAGACAGGGCGAAAACCGCGTTTTCTACCAAAAGTGGGCATTACGAGTTTCTAAGGATGCCATTTGGGCTTGAAAATGCCCCAGCCACATTTGAGAGGCTGATGAATTATGTCCTTAGAGACTACATTAACAAGATTTGCGTGGTATACCTAGACGACATATTAGTTTTTTCCACCAGTTTCGAGGAACATTTGCAATCTCTTCGAAAAATTTTTCAAAAACTTAAAGACAGTGGGTTGAAAATTCAAATCAACAAATGTCATTTTGGAGATATAACAGCTGAATATTTAGGGCATTTAATTGTACAAAACGGTATAAAACCAAACGAAAATAAAATAAAATCAATAACTGAAATGAAATTACCAACTTCAGTTAAAGCAATAAAACAGTTTCTCGGTATAACTGGTTACTATCGCAAATTTATAAGGGATTATGCCAAAGTTGCGTACCCAATGATTAGGTATCTAAAAAAATCTGAAAAACTAAATACAGCAGACCCTCAATACATTCAATCGTTCAATACGCTCAAAATTTTATTAACGTCTGACCCCATCCTTAGAAATCCGGATTTTAGTAAGCAATTTATTTTGACCACCGATGCATCCAGCTTCGCCTTAGGAGCTGTTCTTAGCCAGGACACCCTGTATGTTATGCGTCACGAACACTTAACGAACATGAGCTTAAGTACTCTACTATAGTGAAGGAGCTCTTGGCGGTCGTTTGGGCAGTGAAATACTTTCGAACATATTCATATGGTAGAAGATTCATTGTCCGAACAGATCACAAGCCCCTTGTGTGGTTACATAGCATTAAGGAACCTAATATGAAGCTCCAAAGGTGGAAAATAATGCTTAATGAGTACGATTTCGATGTCGAGTACGTTAAAGGGAAAGAGAACGTTGTCGCAGATGGACTGAGTCGATACACTACAGCTAAAAATGAAACCAGAAACATGGTCAAAGCTGACGATGAAGTTAGTTTATTTGACCTCTTCAATAACGAAGCAGCTGAAAGTTACACTGACGATGAAGTCATTCGTGATGTTTCCGTATCAAATAGAAATAACGATGAAGTTATGTCTACTGCGGCCACCAGACATAGTGCTGTGGAAGACGCAAGTCAGCACATCTACATTTCAGAAAAACCGGTAAATTTGTTCTAAAACCAAATATTCCTTTTTTATGGTCCGAAAGAAAAAATCTTTATAAAATAGTCCATAAGAAAATTCAAAATCATATTCAAATTGAAAAAGAAAAAAGTAATCTACTTGAAATTATGAAAGGGCTTTTAATAAAAAAGGGACTTATGTGTATTTTTTACGACGATTTGCCACTGTATCTTAATTTCAATAAATAATAATAAAATTTCAGACAATAAAACAGAGGATACAGTTTCTCGGAAAACCTAACAAAATTGTATCCGATGGTGATTCCTGTATTTTGCACTCAGCATTGGAGCAATTTCTTAAAGAGAACAAAATTATATTCCATAGAACAACCGCATCCCTTAAAACGGGAAACGCTGACATTGAAAGGCTTTATGGTACCCTTAATGAACACCTTCGCATTATGAACGCCTCGAAAGATCCGAGCAATTTAGCTGAAAAATTGTATAAAATCATTACTATTTATAATTCGACAATACACTCCACGACAAAGTTAAGGCCGTCAGATTTCATTAATAAAAGTCTTTCTAAGCAAGAAATCGAGAACTATGCGAACACATTTCAAAGCCAAAAAGAAGATAGAGCTAATAAGAGCAATAAAAATCCAGTCGTTGAATCGCACAGATGTTCAAACATTGTCCAAAACAGAACAACTGTAAAAACTAAACATAAATACCAAAAAATAAATCAATTCACGAAACAAGGAGACTATACACTGGACAAAACCACAAAAAGAAATATAAGTTTCCACAAAAAACAATTGAAACGATTGTATAAACATCAACACAATAATTAAACTTAAAACAATAATTGTTTTACCAAATTGCAACACTCATTCCACCAAGTTCTTTCTCCTGATTTTCGTTATTTTTGGATTTTCAATAAACTACAAATTCAAATCAAAGGAACACTTTTGTTAGTAATCTTGCTTCCTTTTCCTGTCTATTTGTAAAATAGACAGAAGTGTCACTTTGGTTTCCGTTTCTGATTGGTAATTTATTGGATGCGCGCAGGTGCATTATCTGTCAGATTAGCGTTCAGGTTCATGGTTCATTTCTAATGTTAAGATTTAAACATAATTAAAATATTAGATTGATTTGAGATGAGTTAAGGGTAAGCTGCGATCAGCTTTTACAACATTACAATTTGGAATAAGATTCTAAAAAAAAAAAAAAAAATTACCAAATCATTTGACAACAATTAATTGATGAAAAGAAGGAATGTTTGTAGTGGTATTAGCTTCGAAAATATTATTAAAGAAAAAAAAAAAAATGTTTTGAGACTATCATAAGAAGGTCAGTTTATTTATTGTAAAAAAAAAAAATGTAAATGTAAATGTAAATTTAAAAATATAAGCTGAAAATTGTTAAATAAAGGTACTATTTGAAAAACTGTTAATTAAAATCAATTAAAATAAAAACCTAAAATTGTAAAGTTTCTTCTGTATAATATTTTGCTTTTCTTTGCAAAATGTTTCGTTTGTTCATTTTGGTTGTTTTGAAGTTATGTTAAAATGTACCAGCCATAATTGTTAAACATTTTTGGAGACCAAAAAACTCTTGCCCAGGGAGGTGTTACATAATAAAATGAATCAAACATCCTCACGAAATTCACCTAGGTAGAAGAGTCTTACCTCTTACCACTATTGTTGTTTGCTGCGCAAACAGCAAACGTGCAGCTAAATTCAATCTCATTTGTTTCTATCCAACATAATCTCTTATCAGAGATCATGCTGAGATCGTAGTATTTAGTTCGTAAGTCTTATTATTGTTAAAGCGAGTTTCGTACAGAAGCTCTCGCTTACATTATTGATTTTCGTTTACTCAGTCAACTATTGATCGTGTTACTGTTCATCAAAGAAAAATAAAAAGCTAATAAAGAAAGCTCTCGTTTAAAGATCATTTAAAAAAAGGTTGTTCAATAATAAAATCAACTTTACTATATACAAAGGATATTCCAGTGGATAACAACATTATTATGGCTACTTTTGCAGATGATACTGCAATTTTGGCATCCAGTAAGTTCGTCGTCAAGGCTGCTGAGAAATTGCAAAATGCCGTCGACACCGTTAGTGATTGGACCAAAAAATGGCGTATCAAGCTCAATGAAGCTAAATCTGCACATATAAACTTTACAAATAAAAAGTTAAGCTACGTTCAAATATTCATCAACAATCAAGCTGTACCTTACGCCAATACGGCCAAATACCTTGGGATGAATTTGGATGCAAAGCTAAAATGGAAAGAGCATATCAAAAAGAAAAGGGAAGAGCTCAACTTGAAATATAGAAAAATGTACTGGTTACTCGGTAGAAATTCGGACCTATCTGTCGAAAATAAAATAATGCTTTATAAACAAGTACTTAGACTTGTTTGGACCTATGGAATCCAATTATGGGGCTGTACAAAGAAAACAAATACTGAAATCATCCAAAAGTTCCAAAACAAAGTCCTTCGTGGAATAGTAAATGCACCATGGTATTGTAACGTGCGCTTAGTTCGCAAAATAAAACTTCACTTTTTACTTTATTTCTACCACTTTATTCAGTATCTATACTTTATTCGAACTCAACTCGACTATTGGACTATCACTGGTTAACAACATTTCACTCTTAACTTTATCACTCTATAATCAAAACTGACTGCTCGTTGCGTCAGCGGTCCTATTTATATAGAACAACACTCATCTAGAGCGTTCCAGTTTATTCTCCATGGTTTCCACATTTGCTGTCAAAAATCTCTACACTCACACACACTGGCTTACAAGCAATGCCTGTCATTTTATACCATTCCATTATAGTGTTGCCAGTTGTGTTTTCGGTTAAACGTTTCGATTAGGAAATTGGTATAAATGTTGGGTGTTCATTACACTGCCCCCTCCTTAAGATTGTTCGTCCCGAATAATTCCATCTGCAGCCTCGCCACTATATCGATGCAGCCGGTCACAATGAACTACTTTTAACTTGCCTCTTAATCCTCTTTGGATGCGGTAAACCACGTCGTTAATCCTCGTGACAACAGTATGAGGACCTTCCCAGTTCTGCTGAAGTTTCGGTGACAATCCCTTTTGACGATGAGGATTATAAAGCCACACACGATCTCCTGCTTGTAATCCTGCCGTTGTCGCTTTTGTGTCATACCGTGTCTTCATCCGGTCGCTGTAGGTTTTCATCCGTTCCCTTGTTCTTTTATGGATGTCAGCGAGTCTCTCCTTGAGGTCATCCACATACTCGTTCGTGTCCTGTGGCTCCTCTGTGGGGCATCCAAATTTAAGTTCGCTGGGCAGCCGCATGGTTTTCCCGAACAGGATGTCAGATGGTGTTTGTCCTGTCGAGCTATGTACTGCACTTCTATAGGCCATCAGGAATAGCGGTACGTGCCTATCCCAGTCTCTTTGGTAGTCGCCTACGACCTTGGTGAGGTGTTCTTTCAAGGTCCGGTTGAATCTTTCAACCATCCCATCAGATTGTGGATGAAGCGGTGTGGTTCTTGTCTTCTTGATGCCAAGTAGTTCGCACACTCCTTGGAAGATGTTTGACTCGAAGTTCCTCCCTTGGTCGGAATGGAGTTCCATAGGTACGCCAAACCTACTTACCCAGTTAAACACAATCTGGTCGACCACCGTTTTGGCTTCTTGATTTGGGATGGCATACGCCTCAGGCCATTTGCTAAAATAGTCCATTACAACCAGAATGTACTTGTTTCCAGCGTTGGTCTCTGGAAAAGGCCCAGCCACATCTACTGCAATCCTCTCAAAAGGCGATCCAACGTTGTACTGATGCATCTTGATTGATTGATTGATTGATTGATTGATTATTTTATTTTATCTTCTTCCTTTACATCAATATTTACAAATTGTTAACTTAATAATCTCAATAAAGAATAATATGTACACAATATATCTTATTACAAACTATTCATGAAGTTACTATAATATTATTCTAATTAATAGTAAGAAGAGAAAAGGTAAAATCTGTTGTCTAGTGACAAGTATCGAAGTTACCAAAAAAGTGTTTAAGACAATTCATAAATGATTTATTAATAATTTTTATTTTTTTTAACAAGTGTTGTGGGGTAAATGTGGAAAAGTTATTTTTTGATTATTATTTATTTTATTAACTTTTTCAATTCAAAATTTAAAACAGAAAAATTAAAGTAATATTTTAATAATGCCATTGATTGTGTCGAAATCAAAGCTAAGTAGCCATTTTTTAATTCCTTTAACAAATAGATGAATAGAGCGGATACATCGAATTTCAATAGGTAAAGCATTAAACAACCTAGGTGCTACTGATGAATAAAAATTTAAAAAGTTTTGACTGTTGTGCGGAGGAACCGATGCAAGATTACGGTCACTACTACGTAGAGTATAGGCTGGAGTATTGTGACTTACTAGATATCCACATCTTAAATAGAAAATTTTTAATACTTTATAAAAGTAAAGGTGCTTAATTGGAAGAATACCCGAGCTGACAAACAATGAAAAACTATGTTCAAATCTTTTCTTTTTTCATATAATTCTTAAAATGTGCTTTTGGGTTATCAGCAACGGCTGTAAAGTGTTTTTGAAAGTACCACCCCAACAGATTATTCCATATTGAATTCTCGATTGAACTAGACCATAATAAATTGTCTCCATAAGTTTTCTACAACAAAGTTTTCTTAAGTGAAACATGACATAAGTGGTCGAGAGCAAGTATTTTTTCAGTGCTATAGTATGAGCTTTCCAGTTAATTTTATTATCAATAGTTAACCCCAGATATTTGAATTCAGTTACTTGCTCGATACGGAAACATTTCGGAGAACATACGGCATTCGAAACATTATTTGCAGCAGCATTAGAATAGCAACAAGATAAACTATTAGCAGAGAGTTTTACACAGTCAAAGCTATGCTGAATAAGAATAGGATGATTCAGATCTAAGGCTTTTAAATTGAAAAACATAACTTTTGTTTTAGGACTAACAACAAGTTTATGAATGCCAAACCAATGTCTGAATAACTCCAAGTCATGATTAATATCTGCAATCAGTTCTAAAATCGTAAGACTAGAGTAAACACAAGCTATGTCATCGGCAAATCCACATACTTTTCCTTTCAAATTAAGACTAAAAATTGAGTTGATGTATATTAGAAATAGAATCGGTCCAAGAACTGATCCTTGAGGAACAGCTATGTTGATATAATTGGTTGCACTGAAGGTATCACCTATTTTCACCATTTGTTTTCTATTACTTAGGTAAGATGAAAACCAATCAAGCATGAAGCCTCTGAATCCCGCTTTTTCTAATTTTCTTAACAATATAACATGATCTACTGTGTCAAAGGCTTTTGTAATATCAATATATAAAGAAGCTGTATACCTTTTCTTATCTAAGCTTTCAAATATGTAACAGCAGTGTTCTAAAAGCGCATCTTCAGTTGATTTACCAACTCTAAAACCGAACTGTTTGGAGCTAAAAAAAGAAGTTTTTTCCAGAAAGCTTAACATTCTAATTTTTATAATTTTTTCAAAGATTTTTGAAAACACTGATAAAAGAGATATTGGTCTATAATTTTCAACACATTTTTTGTCACCTTTTTTGAAAACGGGAATAACCTCAGCTGTTTTTAAATTGTCCGGGAAAATTCCATTCATAATGCTTTTATTAAAGAGATGTGTTAAAACATCAACAATATTTAAACTAATTTTCTTAACAAGGCTATTGGAAAAGCTCTTTGAAGTGGATGAACAAGAGTTATCTAGCGCCATAATTGTTTTATAGACTTCAAAGGAAGAAAACTGCTCAAAAACAAATGTGTTGTGTTGAAAAGATTCATTGAAACATAAATCAGGACAATTAATAGAAACATGGCTTATACCTGCATTAAAAATAGTTTCAATAGGTACTTGTATAAAGAACTTGTTGAAAATGTTTGCTATTTCCATATGATCAACAATAATGGAAGATCCGATGTTTAAACTGGACGGAATATCGAATGAATTATTTTTGTTGAATAGCTCATTTACTATACCCCATTCTTTTTTCAAATCCCCTTTAGCTTTATTGAACTTGTCCATATAAAAGTTTTCTTTATATAAAGAAACTTCATAACTGATCTCTTTGCATAGAAGTTTATAGTTATCACGCAAAGCAATGTTATTTGGGTGTTTCCTACACTTAATCCCCATTTGATTTTTTATATTGATTTTTTTTATTAAATCATTTGAAATCCAGGGTTTAAGTTTTTTCATTTTTCTTTTTACAATACTATCACTTTTTGTGCATAAATCAATGTATCTCTTTAGAATAAAAACAAACTTTTCAAAAGCAATAGAGGTATCAGCAACAAAAATAACACTTAACCAGTCTTCAAAAACCAAATTAGAATTAAGAAGTTCTATATTTGTTCTGGTAGTTCTCTTACATAGGCTTTGATCCTTAACTTTGAATTGCACGTCATCTTGAAAGTTAAAAAGAAGACACGTCATACAATGATCTGATAACATAAAATCAGATATCGAGCTTGTTAGAGTCAAATTGGAGTTCAAATCAATTCTAGCCATTATGTGATCAATGCATGTTTTGGATGTAGAGGTTATTCTAGTTGGTTCGTTGACGCAAGAAATAAGACCATATGCAGATATTAATGTCTTGTAGTTTTCAATTGACGGTGATGCAGATAAAATATCTATATTAATATCCCCGACTAAAAACAAATGCTTCTCATTGTTGTTCATCAGCAGAGAATTAAGCTCCTCAATAAAAACATCTTCACTAACAAAATGAAATCTATAAAAACACATGAAAACAAATTTTTCAGAATTTAAAGTTACGGATATCTTTAGCATATCACGGATATCTTTACCTTGAATCTTCTTACCAGGTCCTTTGGTTGCAGCACACTTGTCACATGTTCGGCACCACTTCTCCACGTCGTCTCTAGCATGTAACCAGTAGAACCGATGTCGCACCTTCTCCAGTGTTTTGTTAACTCCCAGGTGACCTCCAGAAGGCCCGTCGTGCATCTCCCGAAGAACTTCACTGACTTTCGATTGCGGTACGATCAGCTGCATCACATATGATTTACCGTCAGCGGACTCCCATCTTCGCCTGAGGACACCTTCTTGCACATATAGTGAGTCCCACTGTGCCCAATAGGCACTTCAGCATTTCAGAAATGTCTCCCCATTCAGGTTTCTCTTCATTTTCTTTCCATGCGAGAATGGGTTCGATATCTGGATCCTCCTGTTGAGCGGTCCTCACTTCCTCATTGCTCCATCCGCATATGAGGTCAGCTCTTAGTCGCTGAGCGGTAATATTTTCTTTGTTTTCTTGTCGCCTACAATGCTTGCAATCCTCTTTGCAAGGTCTTCGGGACAATGCGTCGGCGTTTGAGTGCAGCTTTTCTCTGCGGTGTTGAATCTGGTAATCATAAGTCTGTAGTCTTTCTATCCACCTTGCGACTTGACCTTCTGGATTTTTGAAGTTCAACAGCCAGTTCAGAGCACCATGGTCTGTCCGCAGAAGGAATTTCTGTCCATAGATGTACTTATGGAAGTGATTTGTTGCCAAGATAAGAGCTAGCAGTTCCCTTCTGGTCACGCAGTAGTTTCTTTCAGGCTTCGAGAGGACCTTACTGTAATATGCCACCACTTTCTCTTCACCATCATGCACTTGGGATAGTACCGCCCCGATTCCAACGTTGCTTGCATCTGCGTCGATGATGAATGTTTTGCCAGGTGTTGGATGTGCCAGCACTGGAGCGTTACAGAGGCGGTATTTGAGTTCCTGAAAAGATTTTTCACACTCACCTGACCATTTGAACTGCTTCCCTTTTTCGGTGAGCTGATGCAAACTTTTTGCAACTCCAGCAAAGTTCTTAACAAAACGTCGGTAATATGTGGCAAGACCAAGAAAGCTTCGGAGTTGATGTTTGTCCTGTGGTGTTGGCCAATTTTTGACGGAGTCAACTTTTTCAGGATCAGTCTTCACTCCTTGGGAAGAGATGATGTGTCCCAAATACTTAACTTCGGTTTTGAAAAGTGCACATTTTTCTGGATTCAGTTTAAGGTTAGCCTCTCGAAGTCTCTGAAACACGGCTTTTAGATTCTTGCAATGTTGGCCAAATGTTTTCCCGTAAACAATGACATCGTCCAAGTAGACAAGGCACGCTTTCCACGTCAGTCCTTGAAGAACGCACTCCATCAAACGCTCGAATGTTGCCGGAGCGTTGCATAGCCCAAACGGCATAACTTTAAACTGCCAGAGCCCATTACCTGCAGAAAACGCCGTCTTTTCCCGATCATCAGGGTGGATGTCAAATTGCCAATATCCACTTGTTGCGGTAAAATTTACCACAACAAGTTCTATCCGCCATTCTTCTCCCGCTAATAAACTTTATCTATAGCTGCTCGGAAGTAGTAGAAGAGTTCAGTTGAAACCTGGTCCATCAGCCAGAGACCTGTTCTTCTAAAACTTTCGAAATGCCATTTTCAGGTCACATTGTTCCTCGATGCAAAAGATTGCACAGTAGAAGACACTTTTCTTGTGTGACGGTCGGTCCACAATAGTCGTACGGCAGGTGGCCTACGCAAACATTGAAAAAGGAGAAAGGCATGAAGATCGAGATCCATGTCCAACAATGTGTGAACTATATTCACACCAACCTAAATTTTCTAGTAAATTTCAATTAAAATTAAATTGAGTATCGTCTACATCAAGAAAGAATCACTAAAAGACGTGTTTCCGTTTTTACTCCCCTTTTTTTCTAACTATCTGAACGAAGGTCTACGGAAAGTATTCGTCGAGCTTTTAGACTTAGCAACTCTTGTTCTTCGTTCTCTTGGAAAATATCTTCTCCGTATTTTAGTTTGGGCCGGTTGGGCTGGGGACTTTGCGCGAGTAAAATAATTTTTCGGAGTAAGTCTTTCTGAAAGAGGTTGAACTCGTCCACTCGGCTACTGGTGATCGCATCACCTGAACGCAATGGACCGCGGGTAGTTGATTCGTGACATCTCACTTGCACATCCCAGCCTAATGGCGGAATGCTGCAGTAAAAGTGAGACCGAACAACACCACGCTTAAAGGTCTGACGAGGATGGCTGCATGGCCGATGCCGGATGGAGGAGAAAAACCCGCCATCTTGTTGGTCTCTTGACTTTTGGCGACGAAAGTGGAAAGATATAGAGAAAGCGTGCAAAAAATTATTGGCGATTATTTTGCGTTTTTATTGCGATTTTACTTGAGATATTTTGTGAAGCCGACTTTGCGGCAAAATTCCGGTTGGGAGTTTTGAGACATTCCAGTTGGGAATTTTCTAGATCGAGACGATTGCGGAGAAGAGATTTTCCCCAAGGAGTTCAGGAGAGTGTTGTATCGACAAGAATAGCTAAGTATTTTCTCTTTTAATTCTTACTTTTCGTTTCGAAGAATCCTTCCTTTTTAAGGGTTCTTCGAACAAATTTAGAGTCGCTCTATTTGCGGCAAAACTATCCGCTAGGCCTTCGTTGACCTAACGTTTTAATATCCCGAGATTGCGGGACTCGCGACCGTTTTCCTTTCTTGCTATTACTATTTCTTTCGGAAACTTTCCTTACTGATTCTTTCTTGTGTTTAAACGACACATCAAACTGTTTGTTTTCTTACTTAACTTTCTTACATTTTCTTTACTTCGAGAATTGGCCTCCTGCCAATCTCGAAAACAACTTTGTACTTTTCTTTGATACCGAAAAGATTCTGGGTTTTTATCCAGGTATCAGCCACGGTTTCCCAGACACTCTTAAAATATAATAAAAATCTTTAATTTCCTTGAGAAATTTCATACTGTTTTATTTCTTTTCTTCCTAGTCTTTCTTTCGTCTTTCACTATTATTTCAGCTTTGGTTAAGGCAAACCACCATCTTAAAAGGTTTCCTGGCGCCCATATTAAAAGTGAGTTAGTACGCCCTGGTACTCTCACTCATCAAATTGATTTTATTAATTCTTGAAATTATTTTATAACCATTTGATATTCCCTTTTAATCAAATCGGATTAAAAAGGAATATCAAATCGAACCCACCCATCAGACTGAGCTACGGGAGACAGCACTGAAGTGTTGTTGGTTGCCGAAAACGAACCTGTGTCAATTTGACATTTCGTTTTTAATTAGTCAAGTTGCGCGCACGTCGGGATTATTTACATCCCAATTTTCTTTCGCGATTAAATATATTTTACTTGTTTCGTTTGCGTTTTGATTTTGCTCGCGTTATTTGGAATAGATTTCCAACGTTTTAGTTTGATAGTTTAAAGTTCGGTTCGTAAAATATTCGGTAACAATTGGCGTCCACAACGTGGGGCTTTCTTGTGCAATTTTTTTTTTCATATTGCGTACATACAAATACCCTTCCCTTGTGTGCTGCATTTAGGGAAGTCTTTATTAAAGTGCTTTATTGTGAAATATTTACTTTGTGTTTTTTATAGATAAAGTGCGGGACAGGTTACAGTTTGTTCGCCAGTGGAAGACCTGGGAACATAGGATTATTACCAGGAATCAGGATTGGAATCTGTGGGGATAAAAATACTGTGGAAGAGGCAGTGGACAGTTTGACAAGGAATTATCAGTGGATGTAAACTGTGAGTTTTGTTTTGTTGTTTTTTTTGCTGCTGCAATTTATATTAATAGTTTGTGTGAAAAAAAGTGTTTGAATAAAATTGATTAGTTTTGTTTTTTGACATTTCGCGAATTCTGAGATCCGACATATTTTTTTTGCAATAAATTACGTACACTAGTGTTAGTGTGCATAAATTCATTTCAACCAAAATCAGGGCCGTCACTAAAAGTATTAATACTTTTTAGTACTTTTGATTTGTTTTAATTTTTCTTTTAACCACTTACTGTTTGTATTATTTTTCCATTATTTTTATTATTTCTATTATTACATTTTATTTCATTTTATTTTAATTAGCTTTGTATATTTTTAATTTTGATTTGAGATTTGATTCTACAAATAATTGCTTTATTTTTTTTTGCATTTTATTTTTGTTTTTCTTACAAGATTTGGCTAGGAAGTTTTTAGATAGTAGTAAAATGGAGTTGAATCAGGTGAATAGGTTAGCGCAGGATGAAATAATTTATGAGGTAGAATGCAGAGGGTTGAGTGTAGGGTCCGTAGAGGACATGCGCAAAGCGCTTAGGGTAGCAATCAAATTAGAGCGTAGGAATTCGTTTGTTTCACCCGCATATCCGTTCACTTTCGAACAGGATTCAGCGGCAGTTGAAAAGAAGTTGACTGAAATCAATAAATTGTTAGAGAATCCTCCGAAGTCGGAGACTTCGAAGGAGTATGTGAAGATTTTGATCAAAGTTGAATGGTGTCTGCGTAGGTTGGATAGGAGCATTCCTGAGAATGAAAAGGATGAGAAATTGAAGGTGAAATTAAAGAATGACGTGGTGATGGCGATGACTATTTTGGATGGGGATGAGGATGAGGATGAAGTTGTGGATGATGATGAGGACGTAGGAGAAGAAGTAGGTTTGCAGGATAAAGGTTTAGAAAAGGGTAGTGAGGTCGGAAAGCAGCATTCAGCTGCACCTCAAGCTATTAATGCTCATGTGAATACTATTGCTAGTCAAGACAGTGTAGATTTTAGGAAATTTCATAATATTGCGAAGTGGGAGGTGAAGTTTACTGGGGAGCGCTGTGGCACCTCAGTGAACTCATTTCTAGAAAGGGTTGAGGAAATGAGACAGGCTAGGGGCATTTCAGAAGCTTATCTTTTTAGAGCAGCGGTGGAGCTCTTTGTAGGGAAAGCATTGATTTGGTTTAGGGCAATTAGGATGTCAGTTAATTCATGGCCAGATTTAATTAAGGAGTTGAAACTGGAGTTTCTACCTCCTAATTACGACGATCAGCTTATTGAGGAGATTAGGCACCGCACACAAGGGAAGGATGAAACGATAGGCGTGTACGTTGCTACGATGCAAAATTTATTCGGTCGGTTGAATGATCCTATTTCGGAAAATAGGAAGTTGTCAATGATTCAGCGGAACTTGACACCTTTCTACCAAACCCAACTTGGGTTGGCTAAGCCAAGCTGTGTGTCTGATTTGGTTGCATTAGGTCGGAATTTAGAAGCAGTTAGGGCTAATGTTGAGGCTTATGTTCCCCCACCGAATGTTAGGAGTAGTAGGACTTTGCTAGAACCGGATCTAGCATACGTAGGTTTTGATAATCCTTCGATTTCGGTTGTTGCGGAGAACAACGAAATCAATCGTCAGGCCCCATCTTCAAGTCGACAAAATTCTTCGGTTAGGTGTTTCAATTGCAATGGATCAGGCCATTTTGCAAGTAGTTGTTCCGCTCCTAGGCGTTGTTTTGGTTGCGGGGCTGCGGGGGTGACTAGGCAAAATTGTAGGAAGTGTTCGGGAAATGGGAAACGGGCTCCTGCGCCAGCAGGGCGGGAAGTCCGCAGACAGTGAGAGGGTCGCCTGCTGGAGACCAGCTGGCAGATAGGGTTCATTTAGGATTTACTTTAGAGGCAAACGGTAGTGATAGGAGACCATTTTTAACAGTTAGTATTTATGGTTCGAGATTTTTAGGATTATTAGATTCAGGAGCTACTCGAACTATAATAGGTAGGGACGCATGGAAAATCCTGCAGAATTTAGGGCTAATCAGTAGGAAGGACACTGTTCACTGCGTGTGTTTGGCAGATGGAACAGGAGTCGAAGTTTTAGGGACGATCTCTCTTCCAATTATAGTTGAGGATAGGGCTATACTAGTTGACTGTTTAGTCATTCCGTCGTTACCACATACGGTGATCCTCGGCGCAGATTTTTGGGCGCTGTCGGGTATTGTCCCGGATTTGAGGTCCCGTAGCTGGAATTTTTCAGAACAGGATAGTTCAACTTCGATCTGTTCGATCACAGAACGATCTGAGTTGAGTGCTAGGGAAATAGAAACATTAGAAAAATTAGTTCAAGAATCTTTTAGGAAGATGCCTGAGGGCTTAGGGTGTACGACTTTAGTCGAACATAAGATTAGGACGTCGGCGGAGCCGATAAAACAAAGGTATTATCCGGTCTCCCCGGCAATGCAGGAACATATAGATAGGGAACTTAATGAAATGTTAGAGGCAGGAGTTATTGAGAGATCGACTAGTGCTTGGTCATCTCCAATAATATTAGTTAAAAAGAAAGATGGCTCCTATAGATTCTGCGTAGATTATAGGAAGCTAAATAAGAATACAGATAGGGACGCGTACCCACTCCCATACATTAATTCAATTTTAGATAGGCTTCGAGGTGCTAGGTTCTTGTCTTCACTGGATATCAAGTCAGCTTACTGGCAGATACCTATGGAGGCAGAATCGAAACCCTTTACTGCTTTTACAGTTCCGGGGAGGGGTCTTTATCAGTTTAGGAGAATGCCTTTTGGCCTTCACAACTCGCCCGCGACGTGGCAGAGATTCATCGACACGGTTTTGGGTGCCGATTTAGAGCCATTCGTTTTCGTCTATTTAGACGACATTATCATCATTTCAGAAACTTTTGAGAAACATCTCGAAATTCTGAATGAGGCTTTGAAAAGATTATGTGAGGCAGGTTTGAAGGTTAGCAAGGAGAAGTGCAACTTTTGCATGTCATCCTTGAAATTTTTAGGGTATATAGTAGATCAGAACGGATTACATGTAGATCCAGAAAAAGTAGAAAGTATGGTTAGGATTCCAGCACCGAGGAATGTTAAAGAGGTTAGGAGCTTTATAGGGACAGTTTCGTGGTACCGACGTTTCGTACCGAATTTCGCAGAGTTGCTAAGGCCCTTAACGGACCTTCTAAAGAAAAATAGGAAGTTTAGTTGGACAACGGAATGTGAGGATAGCTTTAGGAAGGCAAAGGAGTGTTTGGTGACAGCACCTATACTCACATGCCCAGATTTTAAGCGACCATTCGTCGTACAAACAGACGCTTCAGATTATGGGATCGGTGCAGTTTTATCGCAAAACTTTGAGGAAGGGGAAAAGGTTGTCTGTTACCTTAGTAGGTCTTTGAATAGGAATGAGCGTAACTATAGCACTACAGAAAAGGAATGTTTAGCGGTACTGTGGGCTATTGAGAAATTGAGGCCTTATCTAGAGGGTGTTAGGTTTACAGTAGTAACTGATCATTACTCACTGATATGGTTAAGTAATTTGAAAGATCCGCAGGGTAGGTTAGCTAGATGGGCTATTAGGTTACAACAGTTCGACTACGAAATCATTCATCGTAAGGGGAAAGAGCATGTGGTTCCGGATATGCTGTCTCGGGGAGTGCCGCAGTTGGGTGGTATCTCAGAAGAGGTTTTAGATCCTTGGGTGTTAAAAATGATTTCGGAAGTCAATACAAATCCACTTAGGTATCCGGCTTGGAGGGTTGAACAAGGCAAGTTGTTCAAACTCGTAAAGCCCAATCACATAGTAGTTCATGAAACCAATCAGGAATGGAAGAGAGTGATAGGGAAAAATGAGAGGTTAGGTATTTTACAGGAGAACCATGATGGTCCTTTAGCGGGTCACATGGGAGTTAGGAAAACGTTTGCCAGAATTGCGGCGAAGTTTTACTGGCCAAAGATGAGGGCCGATATCACAAAATATGTTAGGAGTTGTAAAGTTTGCCAACAGGTTAAGCCAATTAATGAGAAGCCAGCTGGGTTGATGAAGGAAAGAGTAGGAGTCAAATCACCTTGGGAGATGATTTGCATAGATTTAGTAGGGCCACTTCCAAAATCTAGTAGGGGTTTTATTTATATATTAACTGTAGTAGATTACTTTACGAAGTTTCCACTTCTATTCGCGCTGAGGTCGGCTACGGCTAAGGCAATTTGTAGGGAATTGGAAGACAATGTTTTCCTGCTTTTTGGCATACCAAAAGTCACTATTTGTGACAATGGTCCACAGTTCCGTTCTAAGGAACTCAAAGCGCTTTGTGACGCGTATGCGTCGAAACTACGTTTCACGGCGCACTATCATCCGCAGGCGAACCCTGCAGAAAGGATCAATCAGATCCTAAAGACGACACTACGAGCTTACGTTGCTGAAAACCATAGAGTGTGGGATTCACAACTAAGCAAGGTGGCGTGTGCAATTCGCACGTCACAACACGAGGTTTTGGGTGTTTCACCCTACTACGCCAATTTTGGGAGAGACATGGTGACTTCGGGTCAGGAAGCACCAACTGTAGGAGAGAGTTCCGAGAATGTTCAAGATCTGGGTGAGATCGCCGAACGTTTTCGGGAACTAAGAAGAGATATCGAGATAAAGTTGAAGGCAGCATCGAAGAGAGCTGCAGAAGCGTATAACCTTCGACGACGTGATATACAATATCACGTTGGCGATATGGTTTGGCGAAGAAACTTCACGTTATCGGATGCCGCGAATTACTATGCAGCCAAATTAGCACCGAAGTTTGTCGGTCCGTTTTTGATTAAGAAACGTGTGTCACCTTGGACATATGTACTTCAAGATAATAATAATAAAGAGCGCGGGACTTGGCACGTCAAAGATTTAAAACCGTATAACGATGCATCCGAAAACGATTAACGTTAACGTAGCTTATTTTTTTTTGTAATCTTATAACTCACAGAAACGTGATTGAGAATTGGTTAGAGTTTTTTTTTCTGATGGAAAGTCCTTTTCCCACACCTTTTAGTCCTAGGCACATCTTTGGAAGTTTGTTACAGTTCTTACGAAATGTAAGCTCACTTCCGAGGAGGTGAGGGTGGGATTTGTTGCGGTAAAATTTACCACAACAAGTTCTATCCGCCATTCTTCTCCCGCTAATAAACTTTATCTATAGCTGCTCGGAAGTAGTAGAAGAGTTCAGTTGAAACCTGGTCCATCAGCCAGAGACCTGTTCTTCTAAAACTTTCGAAATGCCATTTTCAGGTCACATTGTTCCTCGATGCAAAAGATTGCACAGTAGAAGACACTTTTCTTGTGTGACGGTCGGTCCACAATAGTCGTACGGCAGGTGGCCTACGCAAACATTGAAAAAGGAGAAAGGCATGAAGATCGAGATCCATGTCCAACAATGTGTGAACTATATTCACACCAACCTAAATTTTCTAGTAAATTTCAATTAAAATTAAATTGAGTATCGTCTACATCAAGAAAGAATCACTAAAAGACGTGTTTCCGTTTTTACTCCCCTTTTTTTCTAACTATCTGAACGAAGGTCTACGGAAAGTATTCGTCGAGCTTTTAGACTTAGCAACTCTTGTTCTTCGTTCTCTTGGAAAATATCTTCTCCGTATTTTAGTTTGGGCCGGTTGGGCTGGGGACTTTGCGCGAGTAAAATAATTTTTCGGAGTAAGTCTTTCTGAAAGAGGTTGAACTCGTCCACTCGGCTACTGGTGATCGCATCACCTGAACGCAATGGACCGCGGGTAGTTGATTCGTGACATCTCACTTGCACATCCCAGCCTAATGGCGGAATGCTGCAGTAAAAGTGAGACCGAACAACACCACGCTTAAAGGTCTGACGAGGATGGCTGCATGGCCGATGCCGGATGGAGGAGAAAAACCCGCCATCTTGTTGGTCTCTTGACTTTTGGCGACGAAAGTGGAAAGATATAGAGAAAGCGTGCAAAAAATTATTGGCGATTATTTTGCGTTTTTATTGCGATTTTACTTGAGATATTTTGTGAAGCCGACTTTGCGGCAAAATTCCGGTTGGGAGTTTTGAGACATTCCAGTTGGGAATTTTCTAGATCGAGACGATTGCGGAGAAGAGATTTTCCCCAAGGAGTTCAGGAGAGTGTTGTATCGACAAGAATAGCTAAGTATTTTCTCTTTTAATTCTTACTTTTCGTTTCGAAGAATCCTTCCTTTTTAAGGGTTCTTCGAACAAATTTAGAGTCGCTCTATTTGCGGCAAAACTATCCGCTAGGCCTTCGTTGACCTAACGTTTTAATATCCCGAGATTGCGGGACTCGCGACCGTTTTCCTTTCTTGCTATTACTATTTCTTTCGGAAACTTTCCTTACTGATTCTTTCTTGTGTTTAAACGACACATCAAACTGTTTGTTTTCTTACTTAACTTTCTTACATTTTCTTTACTTCGAGAATTGGCCTCCTGCCAATCTCGAAAACAACTTTGTACTTTTCTTTGATACCGAAAAGATTCTGGGTTTTTATCCAGGTATCAGCCACGGTTTCCCAGACACTCTTAAAATATAATAAAAATCTTTAATTTCCTTGAGAAATTTCATACTGTTTTATTTCTTTTCTTCCTAGTCTTTCTTTCGTCTTTCACTATTATTTCAGCTTTGGTTAAGGCAAACCACCATCTTAAAAGGTTTCCTGGCGCCCATATTAAAAGTGAGTTAGTACGCCCTGGTACTCTCACTCATCAAATTGATTTTATTAATTCTTGAAATTATTTTATAACCATTTGATATTCCCTTTTAATCAAATCGGATTAAAAAGGAATATCAAATCGAACCCACCCATCAGACTGAGCTACGGGAGACAGCACTGAAGTGTTGTTGGTTGCCGAAAACGAACCTGTGTCAATTTGACATTTCGTTTTTAATTAGTCAAGTTGCGCGCACGTCGGGATTATTTACATCCCAATTTTCTTTCGCGATTAAATATATTTTACTTGTTTCGTTTGCGTTTTGATTTTGCTCGCGTTATTTGGAATAGATTTCCAACGTTTTAGTTTGATAGTTTAAAGTTCGGTTCGTAAAATATTCGGTAACACACTCTTCAAGTCAAGCGTCGAAAACCACTGGGCTCCCTCCATAGCATCCAGGGTATCACTGATTCTCGGCAGGGGATAGCTGTCCTTTTTAGTCACATCATTCAGCCTTCGGTAGTCCACACAAAAACGAGTGCTTCCGTCTTTCTTTTTCACTAGCACCACTGGGTGAAGCCCAAGGACTTTTGGAATTTTCAATAAGACCGTCCTTCTTCATTGCTGTTATCATTTCCTCAACCTCACCTTGTTTGGCCAGTGGAAGGCGTCTTGCGGGTTGACGAATCGGTCTTGCATCTCCTGTGTTGATGCGATGCTGCACCAACTGTGTCCTACCATATTGTCCCTTTTGCGATGCGAAGATGTCAGTGTACTCTTGTAGGAGATTTTCAGCTATCCTTGTTTGTTGATGATCAAGGTTGGATGAATTCAGTATTTTAGCTCTGATGGTTTTGAGCTCCTCCAGAGTTATAGTTTTTCTCGGGGCTTCGTCTGTGATCTTCGTAATTGCTGCAACCGATTCGCAACGTCCAACGACTTCTCCTTTCTTCGACCTTACATCGTACGGTCTGGTGTTTAGTAATCGTACGGGGACCATTTTGTTTTTCGGTGCTACTAGTGTTTTCCCAATGATGACGCTTTGGGAGGAACACTCTGGGTCTGGTTCCACCATTAGGTATCGAAGGCTTCCAAACTCACCTTCCAGTTTTGTCCAAACGAACACTTCAGAAGAAGGAGGCAGAATCAGATCTTCCGTGATGACAGTCCTCAGTGTCGACGTACTTTCGTTCGAATAGGTCATTGGAAGTTCCTTATTTTGGTACTTCAAAACCTGGTTACCGATGTCCAAAATAACTCCGTGCTGTTTCATAAAGTCGATTCCAATGATGCACTCGTCACATATATCTGCCACCAGGAATTGATGAGTAAACACTAGATCGGCCAGTCGGATCTTAAGACACACTTCTCCATATACTCTTGCTGCTTCTCCCGTTGCGGTTCTTAGATGGTAGCTATTGGTGTTATGAAGCCACGTCGTCTTTACCAGGTCTCGACGTACTATGGAGGCTGTGGCACCGGTGTCGATGGTAGCCACATGTTTGTTACCGTTAATAGTAGTTTCCACAGTCAGACTTTTGTTGTCTCGTTTGGTCTGAGAGACCTGGATGGTGGTTCTGGGGCCATCGATACAAGAAACCAGCCTCTGCCCCTCGAAGTTGGTTCTTACTCGTTTCCCTGATGGGAAACGGGCTGATACGTAACGCTGGTGTTGTTGTTACCTTGTTCTGGGTTGGATCTCTTGTTTATACAATGTTGACAACCGGCTTTATTTGGTGGTAGTCGGCATTGACGCTGTAAGTGCCGGGTCTTGTTGCAGTTCCAACATCTTGCTAGTCCGCTCCGCTGGTTCTTTTGTATTTCAGCTCTATGGCACGAGCACTCTTCGACTATGGCTTCTCTAAGTCGATGTACTCCCTGAGAAGCCTGTTCTGCTGCTTCAATTGTCAATGCGAATGCTAAAGTTTCGGAAAGAGTACGTGCTCTAGCAGTTCGCACAGACCTCTGAAGATGTATATCGGAAATGGCACGAACGAAGGACTCAACAGCAAGCTGGTTGATGATTTCTTCTCCAGCATCCGGGTATGCCAGGTGAACCAGTCTTTCGACGTCTGCTTGGAGCTGCTGTAGACTTTCACCCCTTTTCTGGACTCTGTTATTGAGTTGGACTCGGAAGACTTCTTTCAAGTGGCTATCTCCAAAGCGTTTATCTATAGCTGCCACGAGAGAACTGAAATCGCCACTCTTACCAGCTGGAACTGTTTGAAGTAATTCAGCTGCTGGTCCTCTAAGAGCAAGAGTCAGTGCAATGTACTTGTCTTCGTCATCCCAGCCATTTGTTGTCGCGGCTGCCTCAAATTGTCTCTTGTAGACTGGCCAAGAAGACTGTCCATCAAATGTTGGGGGTTTCATCTCCTTTTTCTTTGCAAACTCCAAAGCAGACTCTCGAATTTTTATTTTCCGAATCTGGTCCAATTCCTTGGTCAGAACAGAGAACTGTTTATCACATCGGGTTTCTACGATTTCGAAACGATTCTCTACAACAGAAAGCTGTTTTTCCACACCTTCAACGCGTTCGTCTAGGGCACATACATTTTTCTCAATGTTACCCAATTTACCGTCTAGAATGTGACCTTACAAAACATTCTGTTGCGCCTCAAGTCTTTCGAGAATATTCTATTGTTCCTTCTTTTGCTCGATTCGTTGCTCTTCAATCAGCTTCTTTTGTTCGTTTCGTTGTGCTTCCAGTTGTTCGAGAACATTCTGCTGTTCCTTCTTTTGATCGTTTCTCTGCTCTTCCAGACGTCCGAGAATATTCGCTTCAATCAGCTTCTGTTGTTGTACTTCGAGTCGTTCGAGAACATTCTGCTGTTCCTTCTTTTGCTCGTTTCGCTGTTCTAACAAAAGTTTCATCATACTAGAAAAATCTACACTTTCACTTACTTCCTCTTCTTCCACTTCTATTTCAAAAACAAAAGTGTTTACGTCTTCCCCTTGCTGTTCCAAATAGTTACGCAAGCGCAGGACGAGCTCATTTTTCGATCCCGCTCTAGAAAGATTTCGCTTACCTAACTCACTTTTAAGCTCAATGCAGTTGAGCTCTTCTAACAACTTACCCATTTTCACTGTATATAATTATTATTTTTCTTTTTCTTTTACTTTTTTTTTTTTTTTTACTCTTTATTAGTCAAATAAGTTTTATCCCACTTCTGACACCAATGTAACGTGCGCTTAATTCGCAAAATAAAACTTCACTTTTTACTTTATTTCTACCACTTTATTCAGTATCTATACTTTATTCGAACTCAACTCGACTATTGGACTATCACTGGTTAACAACATTTCACTCTTAACTTTATCACTCTATAATCAAAACTGACTGCTCGTTGCGTCAGCGGTCCTATTTATATAGAACAACACTCATCTAGAGCGTTCCAGTTTATTCTCCATGGTTTCCACATTTGCTGTCAAAAATCTCTACACTCACACACACTGGCTTACAAGCAATGCCTGTCATTTTATACCATTCCATTATAGTGTTGCCAGTTGTGTTTTCGGTTAAACGTTTCGATTAGGAAATTGGTGTAAATGTTGGGTGTTCATTACAGTATATAAAAAATAGCGATTTACATCGTGACCTACAAATAGAAACGGTTACAGAAGTTGTAAGAAAACATGCTGTATCACACAATCAGCGACTGCATAGTCATATCAACTCTGAAATGGAGTCCGTATTAAATACGAGAGGCAATGTTCGGAGATTAAGAAGAACCAAGCCACACGAGCTAATGGTCTAAAAGTCATGGGAAGCATTAAAAGTTTAAGCTTCCCTTAAAGCGATTATATTATTGAGAAAGAAAAATCTGTTGTCGATCGTTCATAGATTGGTTCTGATTACGAGGAGTTTTTAGTGAGGTAAGAATCCCACACTACTTGGTGTCGAATACTGCCAAGTGTCTTTTGAAGATTTCCTCCTGACAAAAGAAAAAAAAAAATGTAAAATTACAATACAAACGGCCTAGATGCTCACAATGTTTTCTATGTATTTTAATATAACTCCTAGATGTATTCCTTACTACATTTTGCGGCCTTCTGACATTTGCGATGGTCCAAAAGGGTTACTATTAAAAATTTTGGCCTCCTTTCACTCATTGAAGGGTTTGTTTTTTTTTTTGTTGTCCATTGTTGAAAATGATTTTCAGATATCAAAAAAGTTATCTCTTTAGAGCGCATTCTTTTTTTTATTACACGGTTTTTATTTATTTCGCAGTGCATTTTTAATTTTAGAAGCAGTTTCTTTTTAAAAAGCAAAGTATATATGTAAGTAGAATTCGTATTTGCCCGTGAGTTCAATTTTGTGCTGAAATATAATACTATAATACATAGTATAAAGAATATATAGTAGCACCATGATAACTGGTCAACAGTGTTCTGTTGCCAAAAGCAAGCTTTATTATTTTAAAGGTTTTTGCTTCGCTGAATCTAAATATGAACTCAGAATCTACCTAATAGCTCGCGTTTCTGAGATACTAGGGGTTCAAAATTGAAAAAAATCCAGTTTTTGCTATATTTGAGCCTCTGTTCTAACATGAAAAATATGTTAGCCCAAAAACAAACCATTGCTTTTCCGATGATTTGTTATGATGATTTGATTATCTATAAAGCCAAAGAAAATGGTGGGTTGGTTTTTTTTTTGTGCGTGTAAAAATGTTGTATAATGTGTTCAATTGTGTGTAGTTATTCGTTAAAGGGTTGTAAATTGTTGTTGTGAATTAATTTTAATTTCTTACCTACTCTTACTACAGTATTTTCATCCGAATGGATTCTTATGATTCGTATGGTCCGTCCATAATATAAGGAATCTATATTAGCACTATGGCGGGGAAAGCGCTGGTATCGCCCCCTGTCGTCACCATTAAACGTACTTACCTTCTCAATCGGAACAAGTTTATCGTAGAACCCTGCCAACATGCTGTCAATACGTCATTTATTATTGTTTTTTGTTAGGGCAGCTTTGCTTCGTAAATGTGTTAGCAATATAAAAGAGTGATGTGCTTTTTGATTCTAAATGATAAAAAGTTTGTTGTTTTGCATTTGGCGTGTCACACACACATGTTTGACGTGTGACAATGTCATTGTTTGAAAATCATTTAAACACATTATATTAATTGATGAAAATACCATCCACAACCATTAAAGCATCCACATGCCTAAGTGAACAACCACAGCCAAATTTTTTGAACCGATTAAACGTTTAATGGGGTCGCCTTAAGCTCGTTGACGTAGTTATCATAGTTATACGAGCAAAATCGCATCGTCACCTCCAAGTGGTGCCCGCTGGATAACCAACTAACGGCGAGCGTTGGATCAATTGATCCACGAGCTGTGTCACCTGAGTTATCTTTTCAGGAACTAGGAGCAAAGCAAGAAAAATATCACTCTGAATGTACCAGCTCAACAATAAATCCAAGAGCGTCTGACACATATTGTGCGGCACACTGGTCAGCGTCTGATCCCAGTGGGACGGCTGAATATAAAATGCGAAAAGAAGTAACTGACCTATTTGTATCATAAAAAAAAAGTTGAAAAAATTTATGGCAATGAACAAAACAAACAGATTTATTACCCCAGGTGGCAGTCCAGCAAAATTGGAAAATCCACTCTCTTGTTCGGAGACTCTTTTCGGTTATCTCTTCGTCCTTTGTCGTACGGAACGGTAAGGGTAGTGTAACGGCAATCAAAGAATCCTGTACATTAAATTTACCTATAGTGGGTTTTGTAAAGTTTTGAATTCTTTTTACTAAGGATTGCTCGTCTGTTGAGTCTATTAGGGGTAGTATTACGATTTTGCAGTTGGAATTTTTATTTATAAAGATAGATTCGAATTTTTCGATAACATTGCATTCGGGTCCTGTTTTAGAGTGTTGTGATGATTTCAGTTTGAATTCTAAGTCTCCCGAATTGATAGCGTTAAGGGCTTTAAGTCCCGATTGAAATATCTTTCGGCATTTTTCATAGTCTGGTGTCTCATTTTATTCCAGAGCAGGGACGTATTTCATGAATTCCATTATTGGATTTGGCACTCCTCTGGGGTATAGTTTCTCCAAACCAGTACTTACATTAGGCTGGGTCAAAAAAATTTTTTTTCAGTAATCGATTTCTAATAGCGAAATTATGTTGTAATTAGGCATCATTATAAACCCTTTAAAATATTATTGAATTATTTTATGTGGAACAGCCCGCGCAACGCCATTGAAGTTTTGAAAGAAAAACAGTTCAAATAACCACTTTCACACCATAAATTACACGATTGACGGTGAGTATTGCTTATTATTTTAATAATTATGCATTGAAATACATGTTACTTTTGTTATATAATTTATTTAGTAATTTTTTTTAATAATTAAAAAAAAAATTTTTTTATTTAATTTTTTTTTTAATTTTTTTTTTTATTTTTTTTTTTATTTTTGTTTTAGAACTTGGAAGTTAAATTTTTCAACCATGTCGAATAAAAGACAACAGTCCTGCAAGTGCCCTATTTTCGGGACAATAGAAGACATAAAAGGAAACGTGTTGCCAACATACCAGGATATAATGAAATGTTACGAGTGGAATAGACTTCAGGTAAAAATTAAAAATAGCAGCAACAAAGAGCCCGCGTTTTCTGAAATTGCAGAAATTGTTACCCAAAAAGTTGAAGTAGTATGGCAAAAGGCATCAATTCCTGTAGTTTCGCATACAAGAGTCATTCAGCTCCTGAAAGGTTATCACTCAAAATGCAAAAACATCATCAAGTCCTTAAAAAGGTTGTCAGCTGAAAAAAAAAGAGTTCTTGCAACAAAGTGAAATTTTGTTCGACATTTGTTCATGCAAATGCAAATTAATAAGTCAGTGCAATTGTCGCAGAGAAGATAAAGTTCCTAAAGAAGAAAAAGACTTTTTGACTGATCAACGGGGTGAGAGGAAAATGAGAATCGGAGGCATTGATCGCAATCGAACAAAAATTTTGCAAAAAAAGGTTGCTCGACAGGAAGCTTCAACAAAAATCAGTCTGAAGAGAGATAACAACCCATCCAAGATGGCAGAAAAAGATTTAATGTTATCGACAAGTGATGATTCTGACACAACTATTTCATATCCGAAAAAGCCACAAACAAATATAGAAGAGGACTTACCTTCCACCTCAGGAACTATGGAAAATAAGAAAGGAAATGAAAATAAGAAAGACGTGAAAAGTTTATCATTACCAGTGTTGTCGCAAATATGTGACCGTTATGGAGTATCCGACAGAGCAGGTGCTGCAATTGCTTCTGCAACCTTACATGAACTTTCGTCAGACATCATTATAGATAAATCAAAGCTGCGAAGAGAGAGAAAGAAAACGCGTGACGAGCTTAAGAAGAATTTAGCACCTTTAAACTTGCCTGCTTTATATTTTGATGGGCGGAAAGACAAAACATTGAAAATAGTCAAAAAGGGAGCTAAAAGGTACAAACAAGTAGTCATTGAAGAGCATGTTTCTCTTATTAAGGAACCAGAGTCTGTTTATGTTGGGTATGTAACGCCGTTACAGGGAACTGCAAAAACCATTGAGATGTCAATAAACGATCTCCTTTTGGCCAAAAATATTTGTACTGCTGGCCTCCTGGCTATCGGATGCGACGGAACAGTGACAAATACAGGCAAATTTAGTGGTATCATAAGGCTTTTTGAAAAAAGACTTCAGAGACCTTTGCCAACACCAGAAACTAGTTTAGTTATTTTGGCTCAATACGTTGTGAAAGTATATTCCCCCGTGTGGTTCCAAATAAAGACTCACTCATCATGCAAAGACGGATCACGGCACCTATGGAAATTAATTGAAAGTTCGCGATTTTTATCAAATGCATTAAAAGCAGTCATAGATCCTGTTATTCAACGAAACGCATATTTTGCTCACCCTGAAAATTTGCTATTGGCGATGTTGACAGATGGAGAAAAGCATATAAGAGAACTTGCAGCTAGAAGAATTCTTAAAGCGCGTAACTCACCTACAATAGGAAAACAACCACGCATTTTTGTAGTGCCTAAAATTAACTTTGATGCTAAATGTTACATCGATCTAATCAACTGGCAGGAAACCAACTTTGACCCACCTATTTTAAGAAATCAAACGAATGACGAACTTATTCAAATAATAGAGAAAAATGGTGATGAAAGCATTTTGTTTATTAGGCTGCCTTGCCACACACAAGCGGTTGAACGAAGTGTGAAGATAGTAACAGAAGCTGCATTGTCGGCATGTGATCAAGAAGCAAGGGACGGCATGATTCATGCAAAACTTGCTTCAAGGAAAGTCATGCCGAAATTCGACAGTAAGCAGGATTTTTTGTATAAAAATAAATAATTTTTATGTTAACCTTATGTGAATTTGATAAAGTTTTTTTTTTAAACCATTAATATACTATATTGCACTCAGTTTTTGTTATGTTTCAATAGTTATTTAAGCAATTTCTAATAAAGAACTATGTCATCTAGTAAAAAATTTTTTTTTTCCAAAAGGTAAAATTTTGAAACGCATGCGCGGGCTGAAGATGTTTGTTCAGTTATCCCTTTTTTAGCTAAAACTACTTTTTACAGCACAATACAACATAATATTAATAGCCGCGTTTTATTATCACAATGATCCAATCCGGATCAGATCTTGATAATAAAACAGCTTTAGATCATCATATTTCCAGTTGGAAGCTGTGAGAGACTCGCTCTCTCAACTGACATTTCAAAAGAGTTGCAGAGTTGCCCTACGAACTTTTTTTTCAATGGTTAATTTTTTGTTCTTTTTTTTTTAGAGAAAAATGATATTCATCCACTCTGTCAAATATATATTTTTTTGCACTAATTTTTATTAATTTCACGAATATATGTTTTGTTTTGTAAAACTTTTTCATTATGTCATGTATTATACAAAAATGAATAAATGTGAAGTTTCTCGGTATCTATCTAAAATATATTTCATTTCACACAGTTAAAAATGTTCATGTGGCAATACTGTTGTTATTGGAAATATTGGAAATGATACCAACGTTTCAATGGAAAGTCTCCTCTTGTTTGAAATAGAAGAACTAATTTTTAGATCACAAAAATAGATCCAAATGAAAAGCAGGATTTCGCTTTGTTGTTGTAACGCTAATAAACCCATGATCTGATCCGGATCAGATCAATAATAAAACGCGGCTACTATTAGAATTTGATTCGAAAAAATTTTTTTTTTCCATACTACGGTGACCCAGCCTACTTACATCTCTCATAAAAGTTTCCTTAGACTTCTGGACTTTAATGAGAGCTTTAAGGAGGTTTTCTTGTTCCCAATGCAGCATCACGCCTGACCAATCGATTAGATCATACCCAAGGATCTCCAAGTCTCCTCGCATTGTTGCTACACCGAGATGTGCATCTCTTGATGTGTAATCAATTGTACCATTGTGCATTTCCTTTGGATCTGGCTCGAAATCCTTTTGGGTGTAGTGACTAGCTAAACCAAGGTCTACCAGATATGCTTGAGAAGCACCACCTTTTCCATAACCTAACAAGATGTTGGCTCCTTTTAAATCGACATACGTTCGGTCGTGGATAAACTTACCTCAGATTCAGATCTCGATGCAGGTATCTACTTACCCACTGAATCGAGTAATCTAGGTATAAAACACACTCTTTTTAATCGATCCAGCTACAAGAGCTGTATCGGATCGGGTAATCCTATTTCAATTCGATGTAGGTATACACTGGCACTAATTCGAATTGAAATGTGATTCAATTCTAAGTGGAAACGAGGTAACTCATACACATCCAACATCTGTAAGGCAAGACGATAAATTGTGTGTTCTGGAATCTTTCTTCCGTTTTCCAAGAAAAGCTTCCAAATATCGTCTCCATAACGTGGCATTACAACAAAGCGATGTTTCACATCGTTAATGTGTGTGATCCCTTACCAACTAGATAAGGCATCCCAAAAGATTTAAGTCCGCGCTGCTGTTTGAATTGTGTAATGTCTTCAAGACGAGCATTGTGCATATAAAATTGCATTTCAACAAACAAAGTTCCATTGCCATGTGGTTCAATTTGGACGACATATTCATAGTCGGACGGCTTTCCTGGTGAACTCGAAGCCTTACACGCTGAATATATTTGACCATGACTTCCCATGCCTATAGACGGTCCGATTTTCCATGATGTTTTGGTAGGGTGTCCATCGTATCTCTTTAAAAGAAAACATCCTATCTTTCTTACACTATCTTTCTTCGTTAGGATCTTGTTTTGTTCTCTTCTTTCTTTGTGTCTTATGCTATGTCCGCACCTGAAGTTAACCTGGGTTTCGTTCCAGGATGGTTTGAGTTAACCAAGTAGTGTCCGCATATGCAGAAAAGTTTTAAGTTTATCTTTTTGTCTTAAGTTAAAAAGAGACAGACATACAAGTGTGAGCAGAACGTCAACGACGTATGAGAGAATTCATTCTCTCTCCACTCACTTCCACTCTCTTAAATGTCAAATTCAATGGAATATTGGAAATAGTGCATTCAGCTCCTTTGGTTTCGAGTAGGTTATCTCGAAACCCAGTGACTAAAAAGGTTTCATTTTGTATGGCAAACCACTTGGTTATCATGTTGGTTTGTGATTGTTTTGAGTTAAACAAGTTTAACTCTCAGGTGCGGACATAGCATTACTTTATCATTCCAATCAATTTAATACATTTTTTTAAATCTTAAATAAGTGGATATGCTGTCTTCAATTAGACGTACACGTGGTGTAAAGAATTATTGCAGTTCTTTCTCCTACATTGGCGTGTGGAAATACAATTCTTCTATTACAAATATTCAATCGATTCAGCTTTCCAATAGACGACAGTTCTACTACTACTCCAAAATCCATTCATCTCACTCTCTCGTGCTTTATTTCTTGTAAGCAAAGAAGAGAAGCAACAAAAATAGGTGCAGATTGCGAATTGAATAAGTTTCTCAAGACAAGTTCAAATAAATAAATAAATCACTGTCAAGTGAATAATGGAAAAAGTTTTTTTTATAGTTTGAATTATCCAGAGCACTTTCCAGAACTTTCTAAAATGTGTGATTTTTTTTTTGCAATCCCAGGCAGAATGCTAATTTTGAGACAATATTTCCCTTAATTGGGGGTCAATGGATCAAAGAATGAAATAGACTCAAAATTTCGACTGTTAATTCTATTCTTTGAATGGTATATAATGAGAATCCAGCTGTTTAGATTTTAATAAAAATCCTTTGACAGAAAAACCAGCATTAGAAAAATTTGAAGATATCGATGAAGTAGAAGGTTATTCTTATTATGTTGAATAGGTATCGTCGCAATAAGCAACTGAATGAATAATGTGATCCTTATTTATAGCTAAAAAACTTATGAAATAATTGTTTAGTTATCTTTTAATAACATCAAAATGCTTTATGGTATATTCATAATCGGATGATAAAATTTTCCATCTTGCTAGTCTGGACATAGGATCGGTACGAGAAAATAACCATTGTCAGTCAGTACAAATAGTGAAGTTTTTGCCATAAAGGTAGGGACGAAATTGTTGTATGCCATAGACAATTGCAAGTAGTTCTTTTTCGGTCGTATTATACCTGATTTCGTAGCCATTCAACGTTCTGCTTGCGAAGGATATGGGTTTGTCTTTTCCAATTAGACCTTGGGACAAAATAGCTCCAGTTCCTACATCGCTTGCATCTGTGGTCACAATAAATTCTTCTTTGAAATTGGGGTAAGGGGCCAGTTATAGCGATCAGGAAAACGAATCAGGAAAAATTTTCAAAAGGAATAATAACTATGTTCTCGTTACAATTGAATAACAAATGTTATACCAATCAATAGTAAACAGCCCAGAGAATCTATTTTGCCAAGAAAATGTTCAATATAACAAATACTTTGCCGTAAAATTGTATTTTTCTATTTTCCTGATGGAATTGAAACAGGAAAATAGAAAAATACAAATTAAACAGCAAATATTTGTTCTATTATATCCTTTTTGGGCACAAAAAATTCTTTGATTGAATTACCATTCATTGGTATAACATTTGTTATTCAATTATAACGAGAACATAGTTATTATTCCTTTTGAAAATTTTTCCTGATTCGATTTCCTGATCGCTATAACTGGCCACTAAGCTAAGACTGGGGGGTTTATTAATTTATTTTCTAGATCTCTAAAAGCTTCATCGCAGAAGGCATCCCATTTGAAAACACAGTTTTTCTTTAGCAGCTTTGTAAGAGGTTTTGCTATCGTAGAAAAATTTCTATATAAATTTCCTATAATAGCCAACGAAGCCTAGAAAAGATTTTATACCTTTAGCATTCTTTAGGTGTAGGGTACGTTTTAACGGCTTTGATCTTTTCGGGGTCTGGTTTAAGTCCATCTTCCGAAATAAGATGACCTAGATACATGAGTTCGTGTTTTAGAAAATAACATTTCTCTGGTTGTAATTTCAGATTGTGGATGCTTAGTTGGTTGAGAACTTTTAATAATTTGGAGTTATGATCTTCAAGGTCGTATCCGTATAGAACTATGTCGTCCATATAAACGAAAAAATCAAAACCTTGTAAACCAGTGAGAACAGTGTTCATTAGGCGTTGGAAGGTTGCAGGAGCGTTCTTTAAACCGAATTACATTCGATTATATTCATAATGGCCAAAGGGAGTGCTGAATGTGGTCTTGCATCGATCTTTATTATCCATTAAGATTTGATGGAATCCTTTAGCCAAATCCAAGGTGCTGAAATGTTTAGTTCTACCCAATTGATCAAATATGTCACTGATATTTGGTAATGGGTATGCATCACCGACGGTTAAATCGTTTGTTTCCTGAAATCTACAACTACCCTCCAACGTTTGCTTCCATTGTTTCCTGGTTTTTTGGGAACGAGTAGCAGAGGTGAGTTCCAGGGGACTCTAGCTTGGTCGTACGATGTCGTCGTCTAACATCTCTTGATCTTGTTTATGGATTTCTTCTTTTTGGCTTTCAGGGAGTCGATAAGGTTTTGCGTAAAGTGCGGGTTTACTCTCATCAGTACCGATCTTATGAGTCATGGAATCGGTGTTGGTGAGGTGATCACCCTCTAGATAAAACAATTCCTTGTACTCTCTACAAATCTTGAGGATAGAATTCTTTTCTTCAGCGTTGCAATGGTCTAATATCAACATGAACTATAGTTTCTCCATTCGTTTTTCTACTTTGCTACTAAAATTTTTCATATTGTACTGCTCGTACTGATCTAAACTATCAAAATTTAAATTAAGATTATTTATATAGAGTATTTTCTCTGTTTCTAAAGCATTCATAGTTAGAACTCTGATTTTATTGTTTATAGGCCTTACTATGGATTCGCCAACATACACTGCCAACCACTAGGATGAGGCCACAAGTTATTGCAATCGATTTTCGCTTTTTATAACTGGTGGAAGTTTTGTACCCGGGAAAGTTTATTACCAGTTAAAAGATCCGTATTTTCCCATAACAAATTCATCAAATTAAAGGGTTAATTCGAAACGACCGTTGGAATTTCCCCAATATCAATTAATGAACTACTGAAAATAGGTTTAAAAAGGTGCTCCACATGCAAAATTTTAGAAAAAACAAAAAAATTAGTGAAATGTTTACATTTTATGGTTTAATAATATTTAGTAATAACGATTTTTTTACATTAATAATGAGTATGTTCGCCATTTTGGATATAACCTCTATTAGACGTTTTGAAATAGAATCATTCAGTTTTTTAAATAATCATATGAAATTCGGGCCCGGGCACTACGAATAGCATCAATTAAAGTGTCTCTTCAAATTGTCTGCCACCTTCATAAGCCTTACAAGATAGCCATGACCAAACGTTTTCAATAATGTTTAAGTCCGGTGAACATGGCGGCCATGACAAAAGTTCGTCTTCTGATTGAATCCAGCTTCTGACAACCCTGCTAGTATGGATTGGGGCCTTGTCTTGTTGAAAAATCCAAGTCAGAGGTCCAAAAATGGTTTTCAATTTCGGAAATGACTGTTCCAGCAAATATTTGTAGCTATTTTCGCTCATTGTTGTGGACAAAAACTCCAACTCCAGTTCTACTATTCATGCCATAGTAGGTTATAGCTCCCCACACCATTACACCTGATGTACGGCTATGATGTCTTGCCAAAATAAGTTCATCCTTTCTAATATCATTTAAATAAAAGTTGTAACCATCAGGACCGTCAAAGTCAAACTTTTTTTCATCCGAAAAGACAACGCGTTTCCATTCACTGCTCCAATTAACATGCTGTCTTGCAAAGTCCATACGATGCTCCTTGTGTACTGGCTTCAAAACTGGTTTCTTTTTTAGTTTCCTCCTTTGAATAGTATCAATTTTTTGTATTATTCTTCGAACCGTTGTTATGCTGGTTGAAACTCCGCTTTTGGCCTTATCATAGTCGCTGGTAGAGTGGAATTTGAGGCAAGTCGTAGAATCAACCGATTTTCTCTTGGTGTTGTGGCTTTTCCCGTGCGTCCTTTTTGATTTTTGCCACAGTTTTGTGGATCAGCAAGATAATTGCTTACAACTGTTTTTCTCCTGTTAAGTATCCTTGCTATTTCACGGCCTGAGAGTCCTATTTTCTTGAAAGCATCTATTTTTGCTCTTTCTGTCGCTGTCAAAGTCTTTCCAGAACCCATGTGTGCTTCAAACTAAATAAAACGGTTATTTTTAACATTCTCTCGGATATTTTATACAAGAATTCGCACATTCGAACTCCTGCACGGAAATATTCGCAATGGCCTCATCCTAGTGGAGCACCTTCTTATACCTATTTTCAGTAGTTCTTTAATTGATCTTGGGAAATTTCAACGGTCGTTTTGAATTAACCCTTAAATTTTATGAATTTGTTTTGGGAAAATACGTATCTATTAACTGGTAATAAACTTTTCTGGGTACAAAACTTCCAACAGGTATAAAAAGCGAAAATCGTTCGAAAAATTTGTGGCCTCATCCTAGTGGTTGGCTGTGTATACTCCTGGACAAATCTGTTTCTTTTTGATCAAAATGTCTACAGATTTTTTGTTAGCTTTTTTGAATGGAATTTCGACCATTTGTTGACTCCTAGGTGGGAGGATAAAACATAAATTTGTTTTGAAAGGGTTTGTTTCTGATGTAGTCTTACGTATTGCTTAGGGTGTTCATCTTATCTCTTTAAAAGAGAACATGTTCTCTTTTTAGGTCCGATCTTTCTTACACTATCTTTTTTCGTTGGGATCTTTTTTTTCTCTTTTTTATTTTAATTATTCGAATTAATTTAATAAATTTTTTAACTTCTTCTTTCCATTTCCGGCGTTACGAGTAGTGATCTCGAAGCGATCACAACTCTCCTACTTTTCTGCTTCACACTAGTGATCCGCCTGTGGGGTACACCGCGTTGACCTCAGAAAGCGTCGGCAAGCCTCCCGGTTTTGGATTGTTCCATGTCTGAGGCCAACCAAATGCTGCTGTTTTTGCATTTGCTTGTACCAGGAGTGTTTTGGCCTGCCTTTTCTTTTTCGTCGCGAATTTGTTGAAACGTTGTACGATATTGCCTTTTGGACGGGGTTCTGCGGATCTCTCCTTTGAACATGACAATACCAACTGAGCCGGTCGTGCTGAATTTTGTCCAAGATGATACTTTTGACATGAAAGCTTCCACGGATCTTAGTACTTCTAATTCGATCAAGCTTTGTGACTCCTGCTGTCATCCGAAGCATCTTCATTTCGGCTGCCGTCAATTTGCTCTCATACTTTTTGTACATTGTCCAACATTGTGAACCGTATGTCAGAGCTGGACGGACAACTGCTGTGTAGAGTCTTCCCTTCAGCTTAGGGGGCATTTTTCGATCACAGAAGATATCGGAGTTTTCTCGCCACTTCATCCACCCTACGCTTACTCGATGATTGATGTCGTCATCACAAGTTGCTTCACTATTGATCATAGATCCCAGATATTTAAACTTTTCACACTTGGGAAGCACATTTCCATTCAAATAAATGTCTGGAATAGGCTTGTCTGGATCAGAAAAAGGGCAGCACAGGTGTTCAGTCTTTTTTGCGCTAATACGGTACCCATTTCCTTCCAGAACATCAATCCAAACGTCAAGTGCTCGTTGCAGGGATGTAGGATCCTCGCTTATGATGGCTCCATCGTCCGGCAAAGAATAATTGTTGTACTTTATTGTCCGTTACTTTTCCTTCGAGCAAATAATCCAGAACAGCAATAAAGAGCAGTGGACTCAAGACACTTCCCTGATGTACACCTACTGTTATTTGGAATTCTTTGGTGACTCCAGCTGGGCATCTCACTTTTGTAACTGCTCCATCGTACATGTCCATAATTATTCGCACATAGGCTTCAGGAACTCCTCGGTGTCTGAGGGCCACCCATATCAGATATCGTGGTTGTCGGTCGAATGCTTTTTCGAAGTCAACCAACACAATACGCAAATCCTCTAAGGCATCTCGGTGTTTTTCCATAATGATCCTTATACTTTGGATTGCGTCTGTAGTTGACTTACCGCGACAAACCCGCATTGGTCATCAGACAGCCTTATTATTTTCCGCAGTCGGCTATCCAAAACCCGCTCAACGATCTTCATAGTGTGGGACATCAACTTGATCGAACGATAGTTGTCACAGCTTCTGGTATCTCCCTTTCCCTTGTACATTGGAAGAAGAAAACTTTCCCTCCATTGATTAGGCAAACTGTCACCTCTTATAAGTTTGGAGATGAGAATCGTGAGCCATCTCAACCCGATGTCTCCCATATTTTTCCAAAACTCATATGGTACCTCGTCTGGCCCAATCGCTTTGCCTTTTTTGGATTTCTTAACTGCCTCCCTAACTTCTTCGACTGTGACGTCGGATACTTCCGTAAAGTTAGGTGCAGCTGTTGGAAAGTGGCGCCGAGGAAACTGTTTATTCAAAAGATCATCACAATACTGTCGCCACCTGTGAAGAATTTTGTCGTCATCCACAAGTAGCAGTCCTTGAGCATCATTTATGAACTTTGGCGAACAAATCTCCTGCGCATTTCTCCTTCTCTGAGCGGCTATTTTGAAAATGGTTGCTCCCTTATTCTAGTTACTTTGTCTTAGCTCTTGGATTGCCTGATTTGCTTCAGCAGCTGGGGCAGAAATCTCTTCCAGCTCCCGATACAGGCCCTCCGTGCTT